>JARHVA010000495.1:1075000-1335000 GCA_037957365.1 Torreya grandis
AGACTCATAGTTTAGTTCAAGAAGTTCATATTGGCCCCAATTGCCTTTGTATTTACATTTGTGATAAAATTAAGGTTAATTAAGCCATATGTTACATCTTATATACTATATTGATCCATAATTTATGTTAATGGGGCTCAATTTAACCCAAATCATGCCTCTAATTACACCAATGAGCTAATTAAATCAATTCATGATGATATTGAGTTAATTTATCCCTAAATCATGCCATCCTCTTATGGTTAGGTTGAAGGGGCTCAAATTAGATGAAATTTCCTTTATAATTGATTGGTCAACTATTTAATTTATTTTTTATTATATTAGGGTTGATTGATCCCCAAATTAAATATTATATAGCCAAAATTAGGTTCACAAGGTTTAATTTCATTTAAATTGAATCATTGACTATAAAAATTGACTAATTGACTTGATATATCAAGAAATATAAGCTAATTTATCCCCAAATCACATCCTAGACTTAAATTTAGGTTCAACAGGTTCAAATTGGCCTCAATTACCTTTGTGTTTACATTTGTGATAAAATTAGGGTCAATTAAGCCATATGTTAAATCCTATATAATCAATTGAGTCATAATTTAGGTTCATAGGGCTTAATTTAGCCAAAATCATGTTTATAAGTACATTAATTGACTAATTAGATTAATTCATGATGTAATCAGAGATAATTTAGTCTTATATCACGTCATGATCTTGTAGTTAGGTTGAAGGGGATAAAATTAGCCTCAATTACCTCCTTTATCAAATGAATCAACTAGTTGGTTCATTTTATGATAACATTAGGGTCAATTTCACTTAAAATCACATCATATATAATTAAAACTAGGTTTATGTGGCTCAATTTTTTCAAAATTGTGTCACTGTTTACACCATTTAACTAATAACTTAACCTAAAATCACATTGTATAGTCATAATTAGGTTCAAGGGAACATGTTAACCCTAATTTCCTCCATAATTGAACCATTCAACTATGTCATTCATTATATGATGATGTTAGAGTTTATTGATCCCAAAACCACATCCTCTACATCTTAAACTTGCATTTTTCATTAAACCAAATAATCTTTGCTTCTTTTTTTGATGAAATTGGAATAAACTAAGCCCCAAATCACATTTTATAGTCACAATTAGGTTGAATGGTCTTAAATTAGCCCCAACTACCTTCATATTGAACCAATCAAATATTTGGTTTATTTTATTATGGCGTTAGGGTTAAGAGCCCCAAATTACATCCTTTATAGTCAAAATTAGGTTCATGAGGCTCAATTTCACTCAAATTGCAACTGATTACACCAATTCATTCATTCACTCAATATGTCATAAAATCTAAGAAATTAGCCCCAAATCACATCTAATAGTCGTAATTACATTCAAGAGGTTTAAATTGGCCCTAATATCCTCCACCATTGAAATAATCAACTCTTTCATTCATTTTGTAATGAAATTGGGCCTATTTTAACCCTAAATCATATTTTATGTAGGAAAAATTATGTTTTTGGATGTAAATTCACTAAAATTACATCACTATATCCATTATATCCTTTTTTGGGTAGTGTATATATTGGCACACTCTAGTTTAAAATAAAAATATAAAATTATGAATGTGAATAGATAAATAAATAAAAATTAACACATATACATAGATCTATTTTATTTTTTTGTGAAATTTTAAATAAACATGTACACGTTATACCATATATGCACTTTGGTATGTTTGAATTCAAAAACTATGCCTTCTAGCTCAGAAATGGCTTGGATTCATGAGCTTGAGGCTTGGACCAGCTAACACAATCAAATCTAAGTTTTTTGATAGAAAATAAGAAAATCCAACTTCCATCATCAAAATCATTATGAATTTTAATGAGATAATTAATAAACTTCTTACTACGACATCAATCACACTCTACTTTCTAAATATATGATTTTTTTAATTTTTTGACCATTTTAAAGTTTCCATCTATGTTGAATTCTAACTCTACAATTTTTAAGCCAGTACATGTCATAAATATACATGCCTATATGCATATGTATTTTTTTCATTGATCCAAATACATATATATATATATATATATATATATATATATATATATATATATATATATATATATATATATACATATATATATATATATATACATATATATATATACATATATACATATATATATATACATATATACATATATATATATATACATATATACATATATATATATACATATATATATATATACATATATATATATATATATACATATATATATATATATATGCATTAAAAAAAACTAATTTTCCTTTTTTAGGTAGTTATAGAGGTCGTACAGCCATCTATCCATTTTTTTTAGTTTTAAAGATCTATTTACTTGTAAAGTTAATTAAAAATATTAATTTAAAAAAATTAAAAAAATATAGGTCATAAACTAGAAGATCTTATCTAAATTTCCACTAAAGGGTTTCAAATAATACTAAATGATGCTTAAAAACTGATGCATCATACGACTAACTATCTATTCTATTTTTCTAAAAAAATATGAGTTCTTCAAATTTTAGATGTTTGGCCTACTTATACTTCAATCATTTTTTAAGAAAATAGGTTTTTATGAACTAGGCTTAAAATTCTACGATTCATGTTCTTATACCATCTTTAAATTTTAAGTGTAGCCATCTCAAATAATCTACATAAGTTGAGATTTCTCAATTTTTAGAAAAAAAACATGTCCATGGTTAGGCCCCTTTTTGTCCCCCAAATTTATATATTACCCATTTAAAAAGTCTTAACATTATCATTATTGTATGTTAAAATATCAAAATAACATATAATGATGTTAAAAACTCAAAAAAATTGGATTTCATTAATTTTGTTAACTTCTAATTTTACCCAATTGTATTTGGACCCCTCCCAATTTTCTCCAATCATAATTTTTAACAAATTACCACAATTCAAGTTTTACAAATAGTTTGTTCTTGCTTCCTCATATTTTGGCATTTCATTATTCTCTATAATTCTTGTCATTTACATACAACTCATGAATGTTCCATGTCAATGATAATGTGATGAATGTAATTTGATGAGTCAATTTTGTAGTGATTCCACATCTTTATGTTCATAAATATGTTATGCTTTCATAGATAATAATATGGATGTTTTTAATGATTCTTCAACTTTGTGTTATCAGAGATGAGAATACAAATTTATGTTTTCTATTACATGATTCAGATTTCAACACTTACATAAATTATTACTCTTTGAAGAGATAATTAAATATTTGGTAATTAAGTCAAGGGTGAAGATATTGTTACTCAAATTTTGTATACCTTATCAAACATGTATTTTTATTTTATGACACATCATATTAAGTATGATTTATATTTTAAACCCATTGGAGGTTGTCTAGCCTATTATTCTATAAATAATAATAGTTGTTGAGACTTCAAAAAATAAAATAAAGTAAATAGCATGCTTTAGTGTCCAAGCATAGGTTTAAGAGTAAGAAAGTGCATCAAAAGAAGCAAAATATTCAAGAGCAGGGAGGCAGCCTCAAAATAGTGAAAGACCAAATCAAAAAATAAAATAAAAAATGAAAATGTTGATATCATGAAAAAATAAGGCATCATGCTAAGAATTGTCATAGAAGAAAAAGAGATATAGGAGAGTTGATAGCAATGAAGGAAAATACATCTCAAACTCCAAGTTATAAATCAAAAGACAATATGTTTTTTATTACATTGACCACTTCAAGTTTCCTTAAGAATGATTTTGTAATATATTTGGGTAAAACTCACCATATGTCTCATGACACTCATGTTTGCTTAATACAAACTCTCATGATGATAAAATCTTGATGGAAAATGATAATGATTTTTGTATAAGATATAAAGTATGTTCTATATTTGAAGAGTTACTTTTAGTTTCTCAAATAACTAATGGAAATAAGAAGTATGGTTTCCTTTTAATAATTTTGTCATTTGGACACACAAATTTCAAAACTTTATAGAACATGGCATCAAATGAGTTCCAAATTTGATGAGATTGTGGCATCGCAAGTTTGGACACTTAAATTTCAAAAAAAAATAGAACATGGCTAAAAAAGATAGTTTTTAAAGGTTATTTATGCACCTTTTCACCAAAAGATTAAAAATAAATTCAATGTCAATAAACAAACAGACAAATTACTAAAATTTTAACATAGCTCTACACTCCAGTCTATTTCTTATAAAAAATGATCACAGTACTAGATATTTCTCATTATTTTGTGTTTAAATTGTTAATCGCATTAACATGCATATGTATTCATGACTAAAACATTTACATTTTAAAGTATTTATCCTAGATCAGATCCACCATTTCCATTTATTACATATAATATATCTTAGCTCCGATTTTATGTCAATTTTGGACTTCAATTAGCTCTAAAATCATACCTATGACAAATTAATAATTCATTGATGGAAAAATTCACATAATCTAATTTCCATACATTTTTTTTATTTTTAGTTAAAACCTCTAATCATATTTAATTTTAAAAAATAAATATTGTTTTGAATCATTGTCTTTATTCCTTTTTAGATGTCAACACCATTGGACTAAACTTTTACATAAGAATTTATAGATATTTAATAAAAATACCATTGCCATCAATTCAATTTTTAAGGGAAACACCATTGAAACCTTCATCCTTAGATTCAACATTACAAACTTGGTCATTAGGTTGAGGAATTCCTAGACTATTGGACATTGTATCCAACAAACAAAACCTAGTAAACATAACACCAACCCAAGTTGGTAAGTACTCATAAAATATGAACCACAATAGAATCATCTTCAAGGATAATTGTACATTATATAATGCATGGTCATTAGTAGATGCAACCCTAGACATGTTGAGAAAAGGAACATTGTAGATAATGATAAAAACTCTTTTGTCCATTCAAGGGATGAACTAATGAAGAATATCTATAACACTATGCATAACTATATCATTTTGATGTTTGACCTATTTCAAATATGTCCAAGAAAAGATAAACATTAATATTTTTCCTCAATCATCATTATTTTCTTCATCAATACCAAAATACACAAGAAACAATAAACTTATCAAACATAATATGAATTTGTTTTGCTTCAATCATTTACATTAATAACAAAATAAACAAGAAACATATAACATATAAATCATTTTCATCGATCATCATTGTTTGCTTCATAAATAGGGGATAATTAACTCTGAAATAGTTTGGTATTTTTTTATGGATTTATATCAACAATAAATAGCACTACAGAGACTCCTAAAATATTTTTTCAACCCTTTAAAAACTAGTTTTTAAGAATTAAAACATGTGTTGTTATTTTGAATTGAATAATACTATAACATGAGAATGCAATGATATATGAAGGCATGGAAGATGTTTATGATAAGTGCCTTATAGGTGATGTTTGTGCGTAGTATAGTATTCCATTTCATGCTAACATCTATAGAGAAAAACCTATATCAAATTTAGATATTTTTGAATTTAGAAGTCTAATATAGATATAAAGAGGATAGTGAGAAATTGAATGATGCATAAATTGGAAGCATATTCATAAAACATTGAATCACCTATTTACATCAATGAAAGATTTTTAAATCTTAGGTTTAATTTCAAATATATTTTAATCACATCACAACCAAATTTAAGACCTTACATTGGCTTCTCACTTTAAGCAACATAGGGACACAATTAAGATGCCTTATCTCCATCAAGTTTGTCTCTATCCCACTTCACTTCCCTATTTATATACTCATTCCAAAAAATGAATTTGTGATTATTAGGAGGAGATTTTGGAAATATGGTTATCTCTTGTGATATGCTATGATGTCTTCTTGTACTCATCATTTCTATGAAGTCTTTATCTCTCTACAAAGGGTATTTTTGTGCCCATCATGAATTTATTGGAATGGATGAGTCATTGGGTGCAATGTACTTGATATTACCCTATTATTCATCTTGTTATAAACATATACCATATAATCTGACTCTATACCCAAGCTATATGTGTGTAAATACTATAAAAGGTGGTATGGTAATCTAAAATCTATAAAGCCTTAACTCATGAAAGATTTTCAATTATCTCAACCTTCAAGTTATTGTAAAAGACATTGTCCTTTCATATTTTCAGCCACCAATAGGATATATAAATAGTTTTGTTTAGTTGGTGAACTAACCAATCCACCTTGTGATGTGTAAAAGTCTAAACCATGCTCAAAAAATGGTTTTTCAGGTGTGAATGGTATGATTCAATGACTAAATTTGTTTATTTCCTATAATTTTTAATTTTATGATAGTATCTCAACCACATTCCAACCCTGTAAAGCCAATATTACTCCCAATATTCAATAAAATTAAATTTTGTGGATTTATAATTATTTAAAAATTGTTTGGACTCCCTTTTTTCCATTTATTTGTCATCATAACTATGCATTAGGTATCTCATTTTAATGAACATCTCACATATTACATCATCTTGTCTTACCTTTACTATTAAATTCTTCAACCATGCACGATGCACATGCCAGTTACATAAATAAATTTCATAATTGAAAGTTTTTATGCATAACAAAATATATTTTCAAGACTTTGGAATATAAAGTGATAATAGTATCTATGATCTTTAACATAAAAACCTCATTATGCCTATATAGATAATAAATATGCACCTAATTTACCTGATATTCACATGAGTAGCATCCACTATGAATGCATTTATTTTCTAGACAATTTTTTTTAAAATTTACTTTATGTGTAAGTATTTAAATCCATTGGTTGATGTCACAGTACACAATAGTGACATAATGACCCATGTTATGGGTATTCCTCGGTGTTTGGAATCAAATACCAATAATATGTATAATTGAAATTACACCAAAATATAAAACATAAGTGAGTTTGAAATTTCATAAATATCTATATCATCTAATACTATTACAAGAATTAAAAGCACACCTTCATTCCATTCATGCCAAATTTTAATCAATCACCAATAATCTATCATTTCAAAATATAAACAACCAATCTAGTTGTTGTTGGAGTTGGATGCCCAATATGAAGGGTATTTGTCCATCCTCATCAATGTATTCATTATTGTATCCTTGATACACAAATCACTTGTTAGTATTTGCCAATACCTATCCCAAACACTTTCTGTATCATTGGGATTTTACACATATTTCACCTCCTTTATTTGGTGTTATCTAGTATATATGTCATCCTTTATTAAAAAATCATACCATTGTGTTTCACCATTAAACATTGTAATTTTTTATCATCCACCATCTCATAGTGTTTAAGATGGATGGTATCAATAGACATACCTAACAATAGTATCTTATGAACTCATTCATTCATCGGAGGCTAATATAAGGGGTAATAAAATATTTCTTACCCTTAAACTATTCATATTGTTGTCCATGGAAATGATTGCCTTAACTGTCATCATGATCTACTTTATTGTATGTGGCCAACACATGATCAGGTCTAATGACCATTAAATGGTTGTTGAAATGACATTGACAACCATGCCTTATATGTTTTCATCCTGTCTAGTTTCTTTTTCCATATTTGGTACTATGGACTTGTATTTTAGGGTGGCATCAATTTCTTGGATGTCCACAAGTTTGTATGAACACCAATATTTCTAAAAATATATTAAACCTATCAAGTGTATACATATTATAGTCCCACTATGTAAATGTCATATGAACATGACATAATGACATATGAATGCATGCATACTTACTCTCTAAAAGGGGAGGCCACATACATGATATATTCCAAAGTAGTATTGATCCTTGTTGTAAACACCCCAATTTGGTCAAAAAACCACAAGTACTATGTCTTTTGTTGCTCTTTCACACAAAAGGTTTTAAGTTATGGTTATAATACTTGTTCTCATGGTCACCTTAAGCCTTTGATCTTTTGTATGCCTTTTTGTCACTACTTTTAACACCCCCAGTATTCACAGGTCACCTTTTCCCAGTCCCATGGGCCCTTAGCCTATCATCCCTAAATTTTCTTTGTTCTAAGCCTTAGGACATTAGCACCACTTTCAAGATAGTAGTGCTGCATGGAAATACTATCCACTTTTCCCTTCAATGTTCACTGGGCCCTTTCACCAGTGTTTGAGTCATGACCCCTCTGTGACCCTTATCTTATGTTTTTTATATATATTTCTTGACTTGTTGGCCAATAAATAAGGTATTATATTCCAAATAAAGTAATATTCCTATATAAAGAACCTCACAAGGCATTTTACATCTAGCACTTACTATTTTTTCACTTATTTACATAAAATCAACCAATACTACATCTCAAATACTTTGCATGCTACTCATCATTCACACCTAGACATTTACATGATTTATCAAAGAAGGGCCTAATCAAAATTCATTCTAGCATACCATGTAAGTTGATGATGCACATTCCCTAAAGGATAACTACATACAATTTAAGACCCTTAACATTGGGATTAATATAGGCAATGGCTAGGAAAATAGGGGTTATGTTTTGCATGATTGTAACATCCTACAACTCAATTTTTCCTTTCTTCTTGCATTTTATTAGTTTATTATTTCATGTGTGCAAGTATTCATTAGGCTTTTAGAGAATAATCCACCAAAAAAGTGACACAAATGAGCCCTTACATGAGAGAAAATCACCTACATGATCCTCAAGAACTCCCATAGCTTCCCTAAAAATTATAAATAGTCAATACAAGGACACTAGCGCTAGGTTTGGACATTAACCCCACATGGTGCTACTATCCTAAGGGGGTGCTACTGTTCGGAGTCAAATCTTAAAAAATAGTCAAAAAATAAAAGATTCGTCTATGTTTGCTCAACTATCTCCAGTATTTAGATCCATGAGAAACTTTGTGTATATCCATATAAGTCTACTTTCTCTTTATTTTTATTATTTCTAGAAAGTTTCTTAGAATCAATAAAATTTCAATTTTATTCCAGATTAATGATAGACCTATCCCTTTAATATATCTTAGGATTTACATTATAAAACCCTAAAAAGTTAAATCATTTGGTGAACTTGTCTTACTTTGAATAATTTTTGAAATCCTAATTTTACTTAGGGTTTACCTTCTCTAAATTTGGTACATTAAATTAGGATTACAAAAATATATTTTTCTAATTTTTTGGATTAACCTAGATAATTTAATTAATCTTATACTAGGGTTTTATTTATTTAATTAAATTTAACTATTTGTAGCACAACCCTAAATTCAAACCCTAGATTCACATACTAAATCCTTATACACACAAACATTAACAACTAGGGTTTCAACCATAATCCTATTTTTTATTACAAACTTTGTTCAACAAAATCACACATTGCACACATACTTATATTAGATTATATTCTACCTCTTGTGTGTTTATTATTAATTATTTACACTATCTTATTTGGCAAGTTTAAAATGGCATCTAAAAAGACTTCTACCCCTCATCCACTTGATGCAATATTAAATTTTTCTCATGATTATAATAATGAATGGACAAATTTTCAAGATTTTACATTAGAACATGATAACAATTTAATTTACAATGATGATGATTGCTATAATGATGGCTATGAGGATTATTATGATCATGACAATACAAATGAACATGAGGATACATTAGATACATAATCTTATCTTTCCTCTTACTCTTCTCTTACTCCTAAAAATCAAATCAACAATACAATGCCAAAGGAACCTCTTATTGGTAGTTTCTTATTACAATGTGATCCTATATTTTCAACTACTTTTGCTACTTCATTATTCAAAATAAATCAATATAAGTACACTACACAAAAATCACTTTTGCATGCTTCAAGTCAAATAGATAAGAATAATGCATCTTCTTTACCTTTCTCAATTACATTTCAAAATTCAAATACCAAGGATATTACACCTTTTAGTAATGCACAAACTAAGCTATATGAAATTACTTTATCACCTTCATTCACATTTCAATATCAATGCAAAAAATATTTTCTAGAAATAGATAATGCACATGTTTCTAACTCTTCTCCTATATGTCATAATGTGTAAAAAGAAAACATGGTTGTTACTTCTCCTTCCCTTGATTCCAAAATATAAAATAATAATCATGATTGCATTTCAAAAATGACTAGTGAACAAATGCCTTGCATTACACTTACACATGATGATACATTACATAGTAGTAAAAAGTTAAAATCTTCTCTTTCTCCTTATGTTAATGATCATGTGAATGATACTTATTCTAATCTTACCTCTTCAAATGAATTAAATTATGATTTTTATGAACAATGGGATAATGATGATTATTGTGATTATGAGAAAGATGACATAAAATCTACAACTTCTACTTATTTTCTTACCTCACATATCTCTCTTGTTCAACCAAAAAATAGATCACATGTTAAAACACACACACATTTATTCTTATGTGCATAATTTTCATCCACTAGAGAATAAAGCACCTTCTATTCAACCTAACAATATAAAATATAACAATGAATCCCCCTCAACCCCCCTTACAATAGTAGAACCTAGTTCTCAAATAAACCCAAATGAGGGTGATAGCTTACTTCCCGCTAACCAGGTCCAAGATATCACACCTCCAAAGGTTATTGAGAACACATCGACCCTTCCTAAACAATATTTCCAATATAATCTACCAATGGATAAAAGAAACAATAAAATTCAAGCCCTAAATGAACCCCTTGATAATGATAATATACCTTCACTATTGTTAATTTATTTAATTCATGTTGTGGGTACTTTTCAAAAACAAGTAAATAATCTCACCTTGGAAAATGAAGCATACAAATCTCATGTTGATGTCAATGTTATCCATAATAACCCTATTCCATTTATAATCTCAATATTGAGGTTACCACATAACTTTTTGATAGTGGTGTTACCTATATTTGATGTAAAAGGAGATCCTTATCTATACCTTTAGGCTTATAAGAAAGCCATGGTTTGTATTACAAACAAGTTAATTTTACTATAAGTGTTTCTAAAGTCACTAAAGTACAAAACACTATATTGGTTCCACCATACACTCCCTAGTGGATCTTTACATGCATATAAGGAGCTAGAGGTAGTCTTCCTCAGGCATTATATACAAAATAAAGAAACTCTAGTCACACATGAGAGGTTACCTTCACTATACCAAGATGAGACAAAGCCTATAGCAAAATATATTCTATAGGTCAAATCTTGTTTGCATCAGTTAATTTATCAACCAATGGATTTATAAGCACAATACATATTTTTAAGAGGTTTAATCTCTTCTCTCAATGATAGATTGTTATATCATACATCTAAATCATTCAAACATTTATGCAACATAACTATATCATTGGAGGCACATTTAGGATGGTAATTAAAAAATTAGAAGTAGATTTGGCTATAGACCCCTTAGAACCTCAGTCATCAAACTTGGTACAAGAGCCTACTCTACTTCCAATTTAGAAACCAGTGCAACATAAACAACCAATAAAAATACTCAGTAACGGCAAAGAGCCACTCTACATAGCATAATCTATAGTGAGTAGCACATAGGATATAGGCAAAGTGGTTATATAGTTTTTAGATAAGGTTGGGCCTCATGACATCTTTCTTACACTACTAGATAAGGGGATCATCACACTTCCTTAAAATAATCATCATCCACCACACCATTTAAACCAGGTACCACATAATCATTATTATCATTTTCACTAAATAAATGGACATTCTAATGATCATTGCTATGTACTCAGAGCTCGTATCAACCATTATATTAGCAAAGGCATCATAGATTTCACATAGGGGGAATCAAACCCTCATTCACCATACTCTCATAGAACACACTCCTCTACGATAAAGTTATCCTAGGAGATTAATTTTATAGAACCATTGGTTACTCATCATATGATCATTGTGACTTATAGGATAGTTATTTATCAATAGTCCCCTACATCATAGCCTCAACAGTGATGGTAGTCAGTTCACAAAGTTTATAATGCACCTCCAATACATACATCGATTAATATATTTGGGAATAATGACATACCAAAAGGCATAATTTTGGTAAAAACACCAATCCAAATATTTTGAAATAATTATAGAGCTCAGAATGTACCTCTAGTGTGTACACCAATCAAAATATTTAGGAATAATTATCAACCCAAGGGCATATTTTTAGTTCAAAAATTGATAAATATATATGTAAATCATTACATATAATAGAACCTCACTTCATTTCACACATCAATCAAAATATTTTCAAAAAATTAGGCAACTCAAAGTGTAGTTTTAGAATGTCAACCAATCAATATTTTTACATCAAAGTCTACACAGTTATCCACTAGTAGTGCATCATAGGCAGCTCTAGTTTCATAATCTCCATCTACACCAACATAACATGAGTAGCATGGCCATTGGTCCTCCATGTCATCTAGTTTTATATAGGGCATCTTGAAATCACATGTTATACACACAAACATCCTATGAGATATAAACAAAAAACCATATACCAATATAATACAAAAACTTAAATCTCCTACATATATGCCTAAAACATCCATAACATATATACAAATAAATTAAAATTACTCTAATCAAAATAAAATTGCAAACATCAACATTTAAAATAATCAAACAAATTTAAATGCATAAAAAATCATACAATATAACCAGATCCAGATGCTAATACACAATGCCAAATTAAACAACCATACATACATACATACATACATACACACACACACACACACACACACACACACACACACACACACACACACACACACACACACACACACACACACACACACACACACACACACACACACACACACACACACACACATGGATACTCAATACAACATCATATTCAATACAAGCATGATGTATCATTAAATGATGTAAACATGACTGCTAAGACCAGCCCCCTCACTCTCAATGTCAAACACAACAAAACTAGAACTAGAGGCCCCACTATCTCTATGAGACCTTGATATATGGCTATTCCTACTCTCTCTTTGCTGGTACATGGATAGATCAACCCTACACTCTACATACTCCCATTGAACTTGTATGTATTGATATACTATATGACTACTTGCCCCACCTAGAGAATCAAGAGAGCACATGGTTTGCCTCTATAACTACACACATAACTCATCTCTATCTATTACTATTTTCCTATATATTGTAGTCACTATTGAAATAGGATCAATTAGATGAGCATGTACTCAAGCTACATTAGTGGCCTACTCCACCAATCCATCATCTATAATATGTTGTGTCAACTCACACAACACTGACTCAATAGTGACCTCCCAATACTCATCATCTCCTACACCTGCAAGTATCCATATAATTCATAATAATCTTATTATATCAAAATAGATAATCAAAATTACTCAAAACATATAAAAAAATATCTAACCTACCATCAACAGCCCTTAGGGGCTCTACATCCAGTACCTCCTCTGTGATCATCCCATCTCTCAAGAACAAAGGTTCCCATCTATGCTCACTCTACTAAAATTCATAAGCATTGATCACTCCAAAATCATCTACATCTAGTACCTCAATCTCTAAATCACACTCCATCACTAGCATAGGATCTAGCTCAACAACAATGGTCTTGGCCTACTACCTAGCCCTGTAGGAGCCCGAGAACTTCTCAACCACACTACATGTGTAAGGGGCACATCCTATACAACATTGAACTATCAATTCACCCTCTCATATTATAAATTTTTTTATATATTATCCCATTAATCATGTATCCAATGGATAACTCAAATCTACCTCAACTATTTATTATTCTCAAACCACCCCTAATAGCCCCTGTAAGGTATTCAGATGATATCCTCTACTCTCAATCTATTTAATAACTACCAACAATAGGTAGTAATCTTCTTCAGTACATTCCCTATCCTATTCCATCTATCTAAAAATAACTATGGATAAGCCCATACATCCCATGGATGTGCCATTGGCTTGCTAACATCTATGTGCTTGTATGCCCGATAATGCAATAATGTTGATGCACTGATACCCCACCACTCATCTCCTACGTAAAGTGGTACAGTTCCTTGCATAAATGAGCCAATATGGTACAACCCCATGAATACATGGTGTCATGGTTCTCAATGTCATATACTATATTGTGCAACATATATGAGATAGAGACACCACTCCCATCCATGATAATAAATGATGATAATAACATAGCTAGAATTTTTTGTGATCATGGAACATTAGCCATCACAATCATGATCAACAATATGTCACTCTGACTCCCTGAGTGACAAGTCCCTCCTCCATGGTGGATAAGTACCTAGATGCATGTTATATATCTCAATGACTAATAGCCTCCTCTAATACAACCTATTGTCCAGATATTGGCAATTGTAGGATTTGATAGACATCCTCTAATGTCATATTCATCTCACCTATAAGTAGCTAGAATGTACATGTGTCTACATTCCACCTCTCATATAGTGTAATGATTATATGCTTATCCTAGGGTATAGGCTTTAGGAAACAACATAGCATATACCCACTCTATCAAGCACTTATATCTTAGCATCAGACATGGGCAAACCTCATATAATCTCCATCATCTTACATGTACACAACTCTCTTACTTTTACACAACTCCCTCATATGGGCATCAACCTATAAAATTGAAACAAAATATGATGTCAGTGACACAACACTATAACCAATAAACAACAAAATGAATCACAAATTAGTTAACAATGTTGAGCACCTTATCTATGGTCTACTAGACACTAACACTACCCAGAGGATAATGGTGTTGGACAATAGCATCACACTCTAGATAGTAGCACCAAGATTTGGACACTAGTGCCTAGAATGGGATAATAGCTCCAGCTTTCTCTAAACCAGCCCAAAATAGTCCTTTTCTAGTAAAATTAGTAAAATAGACAACAAAAATTATAAAAAAAAATAGGAGAATATAGGATCCCTTACTAGGTGAATTTCCTCCTTGGCTTGAATGTGTGCCTCAACATCCTCATAGTGTGATAAACTAGTATCTCATCTCCTTGGCATGTTTCTCTCTATCAAACTCAAACTTCTTTCCACTTAAATGATGCAAATAAATTTCCAATGATTCAAAATGACCTATTTAAGTCATAAATTACCCAATGCCACCCTATTAAGGTTACCCCTACATGACAATTTCACTAATTAATAAAATTATCTTGTTATTACCATATCTCAAAAACTGTAACTCTAATTCACAAACCATTTCTTGCACATGGAAATTGATGCCAATACAGTCTATCCCATATAAGTAAAACCAATCTTATTGTCATTTAAAAACTTAAAAAATGACAAAAAAAATCACATTATATTAATAATACAATAGACCAAGTACATATCAAACTACACACTACATTATCTACTTGAACACAATCAATATAATAATCAAACCTAACACACCATCATAATTACTAATTAACACTACCACAATTGATCTTTACCACTTTTGGTTACATATCCTCATCACAGTCTCACCAAAAGGGAGGGAAAATATGCATTGATTGATTTAGACATATAGAGATACATTCATATTTTTAGACACACATGTTTACATAGCCATTCAGAGGCACAACTTATTTAGATATATAAACACATGGGTCTACACATGTATACAAAGTCACATATTTTTAGATATACAGACACACAAGTTTACACAAGCATTCAAATTCATATATTTTTAGATATACAGATGCATAGGTCTATATAGGTTTACATAGGTATTCAAATATACACCTTACATAGATATATAGATCTAACACATGTATACTAGTTCATTCATATATTTAGATACACAACTACATCACTCAGATATCAAGATTAGGGGGCATCACATTCTTAGTCCCCATTTTTTAGATTTATTAGATTAAACCAGTATCATCACCAAGTTTTCACCAATTTGGGTCATAGGGCCATCTACAATGGTTAATCCATATAAGTACACTAGACTTAATTTACATTACTTAGATTTAGAGTGGGGGAAAGTGAGCCTTGTTTATCCACACTTTCAGTTTACATACTCAAATTCAAAGTAGGGGTGAGTGAGTCTTATTTCTCTACACATTCAATTTACATACTTAGATTCAAATTAGGGTAAAGTGAGATTTATTTATCCACACCTTTAGTTTACATAATCATATTCAAAGTAGGGTAAAGTGATCCTTATTTCTCCACACATTCATTTTATAGCACTCAGATTTAAGTGAGGGAAAGTGAGCCATATTTCTCCACACATTTAGTTTACACACTCAATTTTAGTACATGAGGCATTCACATCATATGTTTCTTTTCACATATTACACTCTAGTTCTCATTCACTTCTCTAGCCAAGAAGTAGACTGAATCCATATTACATTCACATAAGTATAGGTATATATTTATATTTTATTTTAATCTAGTACATCCATTTCATTGAATTACTAGAATAAAATGGGGGGAAATGTAAACACCATAATTTGGTCAAGAAACCATAATTACTGTGTCTTTTATTTCTCTTTCACACAAATGGTCTTAGTGATGGTTATAGTCTTTGTTCACATGGTCACCTTAAGTCTTTTAATATTTCTTATGCCTTTTTTCACTATTTTTGAAAGCCCCATCAGTCATAGGTCACCTTTTCCCAATCCTATGGGCCCTTATCTTTTCATCCCTAAATTTTGCTCTATTCTAAGCTTTAGGACATTATCATCACTTTCAGGATAGTAGCACCACATGGTGCTACTATCCACTTTTACCTTCAGTGTCTGATGGGCCCTTTCACCTATGTTTGAGTCCTGACCCCTTTGTGACCCTTCTCCTATATTTTTTATATCTTTTTCATGATTTATCAACTAGTTAACAATGTATTATATTCCAAAAAATATCCTCCTATATAAAAAACCTCATAAGTAATTTTACATTTAGTACTTACTATTTTGGCACTTATTTACATAAAATCAACTACTAGTATAACTCAAATACTATGTATACTATTCAACATTCACACCTAGACATTTGAATGCTTGATAAAAGAAGGGCTTTGGAAAAACTCATTCCATCATACTGTGCAATTTGATGGTGAAAATTCCCTAGGGATTAACTAAATGTGATCTTAGACCCCTAACATTGGGGTTAATGTAGGTAGCAACTAGAACAACATGGGTTCTATTTTACATGATTGTAACATCCCACAACCCAATTTTTCCTTTCTTTTTGCATTTTATTAGTTCATTAATTTATGTGTGCAAGTACTTATTAGGTTTTTGGAGAAGAATTATCCAAAATAGTGACATCGATGATCCCCCACATGACATAATCACCTATAGGATCCTCAAGAACTCTTGTAGCTTCCTTGAAAATTATAAACAGTCACTACAGGAAGGATACTAGCCTTAAGTTTGGACATTAGTGCCACATGGTGCTACTATCCTTAGGTGGGTACTACTATTCAGAGCTATATCTCTAAAAATAGTCAACATATGAAATATTCATCTATGTTTGCTCAAACATCTTAATTAATTAGATCCATAAGAAACTTTGTGTATATCCAAATAAATCCACTTTCTCCTTATATTTACTATTTTTGGAAAATTCTATGGAATCAATAAATTCCAATTTTATTCCAGATTAATAACAGATCCAACCCTTTAATCTAGTTTTGGATTTATATTGTAAAATCATAAAAGGTTAAATCACTTGTCTAATTTTCAACAACAGGTGTTGATTTTTTTATGCAATGTGACACATGAAATTTTTTAGGGAATGAATTCTTATTTGACTCTCCTTTCACAAAGTTGTCAACTCTATCACCCTCAACCTAAGCAAGGCACATCTCTTCCACATTAATGTTAGGAAAATTTTCCTACTTGATATTTTTGTATTCAAATAGACACTTACTTGGGTTCTAAAGTGAAAGGTGTAGAATTTGATCCCATATTTTCTCCGTATGATCCAATATATAAGAAAAATGTTTCATTTAACCAATACATATTAAACATTGTGAATTATGAAATTTTAAAATCTATGAATAGTAATGAATTAATAACACCTAAAACATTTATGAACAATGATTTTGTTTAAATGGATAAATTTGACATCTATGAATAACATATACATATCAAATATTTGATAATTAGTAGTGTGATTGACATTCATAATAGAAATGGAATTAAAAGTTCATTACAACAAGTTTAATTTTATGGAGGAGGTGAATATCATTATAACATATACTCATTGTTACATAATTAGGATATATCCCATGGTAGTTAAAAAACAACATTTCAATATATACTCCTAATTTCATAATTACATACTCATCAAAATATCATTACAACATATACTCATCATTACATAATTACAAAAAAGTTTGTTTTCTTTCAAAACAATATAACATGTATCCCACAATAGCGTTTATGGCATTGAATCAACATTATATCACTTCACCAAAAATAATGAAGAGTATGACTACAAAAATAAACATAAACATAATATTATGTAAAAATAAAATTGTTACACAATAGTGACATTGTTATGCACTTAAAAATTAGACACAATATCAAAATATTATTCTTATTCATAACACTTTGCAAATGTATCTTATAAATCAAGCATGTCAAAATCATCCATAATCATCTGGCATATTTCCTTTGGTTCTTCATGTTTTTTTCCATGTTTACGTTGTTCATTTGCACAATGAGTCTCGATACCATAGAAATAGCCATACAAAAAATCTCATCCTTGAGTAGTGTTGGGGTTCTAGATTTGCACCCTAGCTGAGGAGGGGATTGTTAAGATCTTCCTACTCAAATCAATTCCAACATGGGACTGATCCTAGGTTATGGGTATCCTAAAATTTGATCAGACCTTTGGAGAAGTCTAGCTTCCTTATCGATCTGTCACCTACACTAAACCTAAACTAGCACCTATTTGGAAAAGCAAGAGAGAATTCACAAAACTTATAAAATCATGTAAAAAGTGGCGATACACCAATGATTTGATCACTCCAACTCACACTATGAGACACTTTTTAGACCCATAAATATTTTAGAACAAGGCATTAATCAATTATCAGATTAGTAAGAGAGGGTAAATATCTACTTTCAAAGTAGATAATAAACTATAGATTACACTTATAATGACTTGTGAGACTATTAAGCCTTTCCTAAAGGTGAGGAAAACTCATAAATAAGCAAGGAACATATATTCACTCAATAATAGTGCATGAATTCATAGATCACACTTCAATTTGGCTTAGAAAATGATGGAATTCAATCTTTATTACATCAAAATGTGTTGCAGTATAAATTTTGGTAGAGTATGGTCATACCAAAAAGAGGGATAGATGATTATTTTTAAGGCTTTAAAATCTTGATTTTATAGAAAAAATGAGAGAGAAGGAACTGTGCATTAAAAAAGGACCAATTGCTTATGATGGATTGGCACCAATTCAAAGATACGACTGAGTTAGGATCTTATCAAGAAGGAAAAATTTTAAAGGTCTTACAAAAGAATTTAATGCTCCATGATCCTTATACAACTTCCAGGTCTTCATCTCAAGACTCCATGCCACCTCTGCCTGATTTATTTAGAAGGATCATGTCTTAGAACTGATTGAAAAGTGCCACATCTACATTAGGTTCCCAACTATACTTGCATTATCAAAATGATCAATGATGATAGCTGAGACATAGGTCCACTATAGGTTAAAACCAATCTTAGACCATTGGTTTTCACATAGTCACAATATCTATGAAATTCTACAAACTACCCGACTTTGTTTCATAGTCATTTGTCTATCCTCAACTTTTGTATTAGACCTAAAGATATATTATATGGATCATTAATGGAAATGCTTGGTCTCTAAACTATGGCCTTTGTTTAGCTCTAGTTCACTTCTGATCTCATCTCTTTGACATTTGCTTTGCCTAGGTCCATTTAAAGTTCTTTGAATTTCATCAAAAATGCCCTAAGATCATTCTCATTTATTGGTTATCAATTCTTAACTCGAACTGTCTACATCATGCTCAACTATCTTTATGTTTGTTAGCTCCATATATATGCTGACTCATTGACTCTGCTTAGCTCCATTGATCTATCTATGCATAGATACCTATGAGCTATCAATTTTTTGCCAATTAAATGTGTTTTTGCCACTTGTCCTTGACTCGTTAGCTCTTTGGATTGGCTTACTAGTTTGAATCATGTGCACCATCTAATCAAGATGTGCAAGTTCACGTGCATCATATATCTCCTTGGTCTCACATTCCTATCAATTCTTGCACTCCATCAGATCATTGGTATGATTGAGCATGAACCCTTGATTTATCTTGGACCCATACTTTTATCAGTGAATTCACTCCATTAGATATTGGATTGATTATCTCACACCATTGGATTATGTCAAACTTGTATATCTTTAAAGGCTTTAACCTGGGGACCTTTTAACTTAGTTGACTCAAGTGTAGATTGTTAAATCTTATGTGTCAGTATGAGGGTTCCTATGGATTGTTAGATCTTAACCAATTTTAATCTTTTTAAGGACCTTTTGAACCCAAATGGTTACTTTCCTTGATTAAAATTGGCATTCACGTGAACATCACTCGATGTCCACATGGATGTATTTGACATCTCATAAACCATCAATTTTATCTCGCATGATTTTTTACTAAGATTTATTTTGACATTATTGTAAACATCTTATGTTGCAAGTCCATCTTTGAAGGCCTATAACTTGAAGTGAAAAAGTCATGGAGGTGCCAAATTTTCAAGATATGTTCTTAAGACTGAAAGGGATGAACCCATTTGATCACTTTTTTGGGGACTCTTCTAAGTGAAGATATAAAATGTTCAAGTTGACTGTTCTATTCATTCCTACATGACATCCTAATGATGATCTAATTCATTTGGCTAAGTATGGGAAACTTGGTGAAATATGACTGAGGATCCCACTTTGAACATGCACAACTTCTACCATGCTTTAGAAGATGATCTAAAACTTAGCATATAGCAATTAAGGACCAAGCTGGATAAAACCATGTGATCACTTTTTCCTAAGACTACCACATGTGCTAGATATGGCCTCTATAAATTTCCTATTTAGAATTTATGTTACTTCCACTAAATTTTTAGACTAGCCAAAATTTGGTATGTAGACCAAAATTGCTCAATATATTTGGTGACTTGGCTGGGCAACATGCCGGTTATGCTTGAGAACTCAGACCATATATATAACTCTTGAATCATCATAGATAATACATGGACCATTACATGACTGTAAGACCACCTCTTGACTTGCAAAGATAGAAAAATCCCAATAACAGGGAAAGAAAACAAATGGAAAGGGAAACTAACTTAAAAAATAAAGGCAACTAAACTATTGAATGATTGTGAAAGAAAGAATCACTTATTTAGAAAAAAATAGAAAGGAAACTAACTAATGTGTTAAAAAACACTTGGATAAAAACAATAAAAAACTATATATAGGGGACTTAGTTTTCCTTAATAGAAATGTTTGAGATGTATCCCATTGACTAAGATAGGAAGTTATTCACCATTCATCTTTGTGAGCTGCAAAGCATTATGGGATTTACAACTAAAAACTATGTATGGTCCACTCCAGAGAGAATAAATTTTTTTGTGTTTTCCTGGCTTGGCTCTATCCTCATCCCACTTGAGGACCAAATCTCCTTCTTGGAAACTTCTTGAAGAATTTCCTTTGTCAAAAGATCTATTTGTCATTATTTGATGGGTCTCCATAGCCAACATGGCTTGATGCCTTGTCTCCTCTAGCTCCATGAGCTCATCATATCTTATTTCCATTGGCTCAGTATCCAAAATCTCAAGATGATGCATTAATTCCAAAGTAGGTAATTCAAGAAAAATAGGTATTCTTGCTTCCTTACCATAGACTAGTTTGTATGAAGAATTGGCAATTGCTCTTTTATAGGTGATCGTGTCAGCCCACAGAGCTGACTCTAATTTGAGATGCCATTATCTTTGATTTTATTCTATATTCCTCCAAATTATATTTAACAAATTCTTTTTGGTAGACTTAATAAGGCCATTATCTTGTAGATAATAGTTTGATGAGGTACTGAGAAAAATACTATGTTGAACTGCCCATTGGACGATCTTAGATCCCCCAAAAACCATAGCATTATCATAAATTATAGTTGAAGGGACCCTAAATCTATTAATTAAACCTTCATATAAGTCTAAAACACTAGCTTCATTGTCTTCTTTTAATGCTACTGCCTCTATTCATCTGGTAAAATAATATATGGCAGTCACGATCCACTTATGTCCTAATCTTGATGGGGGGTTGATAACACCAATAAAGTTCAATCCCTATTAGATAAAGGGTTTATTTAATAAAATTGGTTGGAGAGGTAAGGCTACAAGTTTCACTTTTCCAACAAACATGGCACATTGTCTACATTTCTTGATCCATGTATGAAAATTGCCAAATAAACTTGGCCAATAATACCCACCTCTTATGATCTTGTGAGCTATAATCCTAGATGAGTAATGTCTTCCACAATTTCCATCATATAATTTCTCAAGTAACTTCTATGTTTGACCTATTTCTATGCATCTTAGTAGTATACCATTGATATCCTTTTTAAATAATACATTTTCAATAAGGAGAAAAGGAATTGACTATAATATGAAATATCTCCTCTTTTAAGGAGTGAGATGAGAAGGATAAATACCATCTTGTAGATATCTTATCATATCTTGGAGACATATGTAATTTGAGGCCTAATTAATTATAATTTATTGATCATTTAACACCATAACTTGTTCATTAGACTCCTACAAGTCTTCGGCTAGATGTTCACAAAGTCCTATGTGTTTAACCAGCTTTGTAACTTTGATCTCAATGCCATATTCCATGACCTTGGTTATCCAACCAACTCATTTCTCACTTATGTCTTTATTCAAAATAAATTCTTTGACACTTGGATGTGTAACCATCAAATGTATCTTATTATTGGATAACAAGTACCTAAACATTTTAAGAGACCTTATAACTGAAAGAATGTGCTTCTCAACAAAAGAATACCTTGGTTCATATTCTTATAAGCCTAGACTAAAAAATTATATTGGTTAATCTAAAGTCTCTTTATTCTACTACATGAGAATACATGATATTGTGTCAAGGTTTTCATAGCTATATAAGAATAAATCTTTTGTAAAATTAGGGTTCAGGAGTGTATGAACATTGGCTATAAGTTTCTTGATTTATTCAAAACTTTTCCCTCCTTTGGACAAACTAAAAATTTGACCTTTTTTTAACATGGATATAAGTGGCCTAGCTAAAGTAGAAAATTTTAAGATGTATCTCCTTATGAATTTAATCTTACCTAAAAATATTTGTAAGCCTTTCTTATGCTTAGGCAATGATAGTGAAAAATTGATTTAATCCTATCAGGGTCTATGCTTGTACCTTTCTTTGAAATGATATTTCCAAGAATCTTACCTTCATGAATAGAGAAAACACACTTTTTTAGGTTCAAAGACACTCAAAAATATTTACACCTGTTTGAGATGAATCATATGCTCATTTATGTTGTTATAGAATATTATTATGTAATCTAGATAAATAAGAATAAACTTGTTGAGGAGACCCTAAAATGTCATGTCCATAACCTTCTAAAAATTGACTCCAGCATTAGATAAACCCAAAGGCATATTTATGTATGCAAATGTCCCCCACTTTTTGGTGAAGGTTTTTTTGTACTGGTCTTCTTCTTTGCCCAAAATTTGGTTATATCCACTGTAACCATCCAACAAAGAGAACATTTTTGAACCTACAAATAGTTGTAAAATGTGTTCCATTAATGGTAATGGATACTGATCTTTGAGAGAGGCCTTATTTAAGTCATATAGGTCAACACATAGCCTTATTTCACCATTATTTTTCCATACTAGAACAAGGTTTGCTACCCAATTTGAGTCCTTAATTGGAAATATTATGGTTGACTCAATGATATTATGCAGTTCAACTCTCATTAAAGGTTCAAGATTTCGATTGATTGGTCTTTGCCTTTGTCTAATTGGCGGAGTCTCATCTTCTAACTCAATCATATGTTAATCTAGACTTGGATCAAAACCTTTAAGGTAATTATACTACCATGAATAGACATCTATAAAATTTGAACATAACTTAATAAAAGCTTCTTTCTCTAAAGATGTGCAAACTTTACCTAGCTTTAAATTTTTCCAGTTGAAATCTCTAAATTTGTGTAGTGTTCCTCCTTTGTTGATAAAGCAAATTTTTCTTTTATTCATTCATCATCTCTATAAGATATATTTTTTAGGGTGACCAATCCTTTAGGTAACTTGTTTATCTTTAATTACACAATTTGATCATCATACTGTTGTAAATGCTTGTCTTGGTTCTTTGAGGAGAATTCTGCTTCCTCTTATAATAATCTAAAAATATGGATGTCATCTTCAAATACTTTCCAATTTTCATGGTTGTCTATAATATAAGGTCTCACAACTACCTTGATGTGCGATTGGACTTTGTCCCTTTTAATATTATCTAGGATATTGAATTGTGATCCAATAGCATCCAACCTATCTATATGTTTGTTCTGATTTCTTGGTATGGCTTGAATATTGAAGGATTTAAAGTCTTCAACTAGGTCTCATACTCTATGTTTATAAGACCTAAGTAGTGGGTTATTATATATAGTATGTCCCTGTACTTGGTGAACTGCTAGTTCACTATCTCCAAAGACTTGTAAGGAATTAACTTTCATCTTTCTTACCCATTGTAAACCATGTACTAGTGCTTCATATTCAGTGACATTATTGGAATAACTAGATTTAAACTTGAGAAAAGATAAATACCTTTGATTATCTAGATAAATTAACATCATTCTAGCTCTAGTGCTATGTTTGTTCCTAGATCCATCAAAATATAGTTTCCACAATCCATCATGAGGTTGCTCATCCTTCATCAATATTAGAATTGGTGCATAATTTTCATGAAGACAATAGACACCAAGTCCTTTTTATTAAATTAACTTTTAAGGATAATTCTCATGTAAATTAGAGTCCCATTCATCAAGGAAAATATCTGGGAATCCATCTAGAGGTGATTTAGATTCAACCTCATTATTTTCTAACACTTTTTCTAAGATAACACAATTAGTGATCACCATGCTTGGCATATATGGCTCTAAATGAAATATTGCAATAGGTTCAAAATGTATTATCACCTTAGTTCCATACCTAGTTCTAAACATTAGCTAGGTCCAATCATCTGACAAATATCTTCCATTTTTTGAAGTAAAATCTCTTAATAGACACATGGCAAAATAGGGAGGTAGGTCAACTACAACTACATCTTATTGAATAATAACATTGGGGTAAGCATGTAATGTCAAATTTAGGTATTTTATCATGCCTACTATTTTCATTGGTGATCCATATAATTTCAATACTCCTTTGGTATTTGGCTCATAGATAAGACCAAGCTTGTTTGTAGTTTGTGCATGATAGTGCTACTAGCTCCACTATCTACCATACAATTATGGACTAAACAGTCACATAATATCAAAGAGAGATAAAATGGAGGGATCTTGCTTGAATTGACATTGGATTTATCCACCTTTGTCATGTTATGTATCTACTAATCAGGTTACTTGATTTGTTGGTCTGAATTGGCTAAGATAGCTTCTTATTTCTTGACTAGTTTTTTAAATACCTTGAGATCTGAAAGTTATTAAATTGTCATGTCCTTTTACCCTGGGATAGTAAGGGAATCCCACATGATAATAATAATATTTGATTTCTTCATTTGATCAATAATGTTAAAATATATTCCAATAACCTTTGGCTGCAACTTCTAATCCACTGGTTATTCTCTAGTTAGGGTAATTTGGGGAACTTTCACTATCTCTATGTTTTCAATATTTTATTTTATAAGAAAAACAACTTGATCTTTAACACTCTTTAACACAAAATTAACAACACTAGAAGTATTTATCACATCCTGAGCTTCTTCAACTAGTCTACTTTTAGTTATAGTCAGATCTGCCACTTTACCATTTATGTTGTTAGTTTCACCAACTTGGTTGAACGTAATGTGATCATCCAAATGCCAATTAGCATTGATATCATCAAGATACCCTATAACTTGTTTATATTTTCCTTGGATTTCCATATTAATTTCTTAATATTGACCACCTTGAAGAGGGAACTCTTCTTGTGTCATCTATGGCATGGTAATCTCTTGTGATACCAAAGCTTAATTCTAAATATCATTTAGATTAGAAGGTTTCCATCTTGGATATTTCATTAATTTATTTTGGGGAACAATAGCTTTTGAACTAAAAGGCACATTGGGATCAAGGGTTACATATGGCTTAGTTTGGGTTATATCTCCTTGATTTTGATAAAGTTAACTATTGTCCTTGAAACCTTGATAAGGTGGTCTTTGGTTATTGAAAGACTGATAGGTACTCTAGTTTTAATGTTGATAAGTTCTACCTTGGTAATGTTGTCTCTTGAGGGAAACAATTTCATTTTTGAAAGCTTGTAACATGCTTTTCAAATCACCAATCTCACTAGATTGATTAGGAGGGGCTATAAATTGAAATTTTGGAGATAAAATAGGGTCTATAGATGGAATTTTGGGGACTTCAGGGGGAGAATAGGTTGAAATTTTGTAAAAAAGGCATTAGAGGCCTTGGAGAAATTTTACCAAGTTGAATCAAATTGTTCTCTACTCTGATAGCAATCTCATAGGCATTTGGTAAGTTATTACCACCCATGGATTGTATCATGACACTTATATTAAAATTAAGGGCCTTAAATAAGTATGAAAATGCATATTATATGGATGGAATAACCAATATAGGGATCCTAATCCATGTATTTTATAATTTGAGGTTAAAGTCTGACATGAATTCATGGGGGTACCTTTTTATGGTAGTCAATTGTTCAACCAAAGATAGATGATCATACTTTTCTTCAAATTAATTAACTAAAGTTTCACCTAACTCATCCCAAGTAGAAATGGAGGTCAAAGGAAGATTCCTATACATTTCAATGCTTTTCCCTTGAAAGAGGTAGTAAATAATCTAATATCCACATTATCTTAAGTAATATTATGAACAAAACATAGATTGGCAATATCTTGGATATGCTCAATAACAATAGTTTTATCCCATTCTCTAAAGAATAAATCGATACCTTTTAGAACAGACATAGGAATGTCATCATGCTAGGCCAAATTCAAGGGACTACCCTTGTTAAATGGGACAAACACTTGATTCTTGATAACCATTTAGGCAAAGGGGATTTGGCTTATAAGGACAATAGATTGGACTAAAGCAATAAACTAACCAAAAGATAAATACTAATTTAGAGGATAAGGCCTTGTGATATTAAATCTTGATCTTTTATAAGATATGGGAGGCAATTTAATATGTTCAAAATAAGTACCTTTACTTAATGCTCTTGTTGTAACCTTTGGCAAGAAAGCATTATCTGAAATATGTTATGAGCTCTACAACTTGAAGGATCTTCAGATTTTGATGATGGTATATCTCTCCTACTACTATGAATATTTCTTCTTAATCTTCAAACTTCAATTATACCAAAGAAACTCAAAGTCCCACTAGACATGCCAAAATTTTTGGGGTTTTAGATTTGCACCCTAGCTGAAGAGGGGATTGTTCAGATCTTCTTACTCAAATCTATTCCAACATGGGATTTATCCTAGGTTGTGGGTATCCTAAAAGTGGATCATACTTCTGGAGAAGGCTATATTCCTTATGGATCTATCACCTACACTAAACCTAAAATAGCACCTACTTGGAAAAGGGAGAGAGAATTGACAAAACTAATAAAAGCATGTAAAAAAGTGGTGAAACACCAATGATTTGATCACTCAAACTCATAAAAAACACACTATGAGACACTATTTAGACCAAAGAGGATCAATATCACATAAATATTTTACAACAAAACATTAATCAATTACCAAATTCATAAGAGAGGGTACATATCCACTTTCAAACTAGACAATAAACTCTAGATTTCACTTATAATGTCCTATGAGACTATTAATCCTTTCTTAAAGGTGAGGAAAACTCAGACATAAGTGAGGAACATATATTCACTCAATAATAGTGTATGAATTCATAGATCACACTTCAATCTAGCTTAGAAAATGATGGAATTCAATCTTTATTGCATCAAAAGGTGTTGTAGTACAAAGTTTGGTAGAGTCTGGTCATACCAAAAAGAGGGATAGATGATTTTTAAGGCTTTAGAAGCCTATATTTATATAAAAAGAAGGAGAAAGAGGGAATTGTGTGTTGGAAAAGTACCAATCGCTTATGATGGATTAACACAAATTCAAGGATGTGATTGAGTCAAGATCTTATCAAGAAGGCACAATTTAAAAGGCCTTACAAAATAATTTAATGCTCCATGATCCATATGCAACAGTTAGGTCTTCATCTCAGGATTCCATGCCACTTTTGCCTAATCTATTTACAAGGATCATGTCTTAGAACTAGCTAAAAAGTGACACATATGCATTATCAAAATGATCAATGATGATAGTCGAGACATAAGTCCACTATAGGTGAAAACCAATCTTAGACCATTAGTTTTCACATAGTCACAATATCTATGAAATTCTACAAACTACCTAACTTTGCTTCACAATCATTTGTCCATCCTCAACTTTTGTATTAGACACAAATATCTATTATATGGAGCATTAATGGAAATGTTTGGTATTTAAATTATGGCCCTAGTTTAACTCTAATTTGCCTCTGAGCTCGACTCTTTGACATTTGATTTACCTAGGTCCATTTAAACTTCTTCGACTTTTGTCAAAAATATCCTAAGATCACTCTCACTTATTGGTTGTCGATTTTCAACTCAGACTATCTACATCATGCTCAACTATATTTATGTTCATTGGCTTCATAGATACATTAACTTATTGACTCTACTGCAAGTTTTTGATCTACCTATGTATAGATGCCCATGAGCCACCAAGTTTTTCCAATTGAATGAGCTTGTGCCACTTGTCCTTGACTCATTATCTCTTTTGATTCAATTACTAGTTTGACTCATGCACACCATCTGATCAAGATGTATGAGTTCTTATGTACCATAGATCTCCCTGGTCCCACTTTCCTATCAATTCTTGCACTCCATCAGATCAATAGTATGATTGAGTGTGAGCTGTTGATTTAGCTTGGACCCATCCTTTTATTAGTGAATTCACTCTTTTGGATCTTGGCTTGATTATCTCACACCATTAGATTATGTCCAATTTTTAGATATTTAAAGGATTTAGCTTGAATACCTTTTAACTTGGTTGACTCTAGCATAGATCATTAGATCTTATGTGTCAATATGAGGGCTCTCATAGACCATTAGATCTTGACCAATTTCAAGCCTTTTAAGGACCTTTTGAACAAAAATGGTTACTTGCCTTGATTAAAATTAGAGTTTGCACAAATGTCATTTGACATCCACATGGACGTATTTGACGTCCCATAAATCATAAATTTTAAACTCACCTACTTTTTCTTGATATTTATTTTGATGTTAGAGTGAACATCTTATGTTGCAGGTCCAACTTTGAAGGCATATAACTTGAAGCACAAAAGTCATGGAGGTGCCAAATTTTCAATATATGTTCTTAAGACTAAAAGGGATGAACCCATTTGATCACTTTTTCTAGGACTCTTCTGAGTGAAGATATAAAATGTTCAAGTTGACTGGTCTATTCATTCCTGCATGACATCCTGACGATAGTGTAGTTCATTTGGCTAAAGTATGGGAAAATTAGAAAAATGTGACTAAGGAGCTAACTTTAAACATGCACAACTTCTACCATGCTTTAGTGGATGATATGAAACTTAGCATGTAACACATAGGGACCAAGTTGGATAAACCTATGTGATCACTTTTTCTTGAGACTACCACACTATGAGATATGGCCTCTACAAATTGCCTAATTAGACTTTTTTCCACTGGATTCAAATGTCAAGATGAACATAATGAAGAACTAGATGAACTCCATGTAATTTCATATTTATTCCAAGCACTTTTGACACCTCATGGGGCTATGCAACTCTATACCTATCCTTAGAAGATGACAAATTACACTTTAAGTGGGCTTAAAATGTTTTACAAGGTTTGCAAGCAAAATGATCTTATTTTATCATTAGTTCCTTCTCTTAATTAGGAATGTTGTTCGGTCTTTGAAAGCTCTGTATGTAGGCCAAAAAATGGCCAACAAGTAGTTTAGTCAAGAGTCCTTTTGGAACATCCCTCTCCCCTTTCATTTTAGTAATAACTACTTTTGAGTCCACCTCCATAGAAATATCTTTTTTTCTCAAGCAAGTAAAACCATAAACCAAGTTTGTCTTTCAATGTAATGTAATAGGCACAATGTACACAAACATCATCAACTAATAATTTAGCATACTACATTATGATGTTATTATATACACTTAATAACATGTTATTGATCTGAATAACTCATCCTTTCCATCTGGCACTAACCAATAGACCCATTTTTTATTACACATATTTCACTTATTAAGAATGCACTATAAAAGCTTCAAAATATTAGAATTTAAAATAATTAATTTTTACACATGCATTGGTTAATCATGCACATCAAAAATATGAAACATCACAATCCCCCCTTTGCTTATTTTTTTTAATCTATCATTCAATTATATTTTTTTCATCTAGTCTACTCTTTCACCCCTTTTACATACTATGTGCAATGTGATCCATGCTATTAGAATAATAAAACTAATCACCAATGGAAATTACATTACTAAAAATAAGTTATATAATTCACATAAAACATCACAAACATATATGCTTGGATAAATAAATATGATAAAAATTTGAAGTGGATCATGGTTTTAAAGGGTATTATGCCTTAACAAATCATATCATGTATATAAATTCTAGGTAGATCTTGTTGGAGATGTGGAAACATAATGCCTTATTTTATTTTAATGGAAAATCCTAAAACCTAAATTTGCTATGGGTAGCTTGTAGAAGAAACTTGCAGTGGTTGTGGGCAACCTATAGGTGAAAACTTGTAGTTGTTATAGGTAGCCTGTAGATGAAGACTGTAGTGGTTGCATGCAACCTATAGGTGAAGACTGTAGTGGTTTTAGGCAACCTATAAGTTAAAACTTGTAGTTGTTATGGGTAACCTATAGGTGAAAAATATAGTTGCTATGGGTAACCCATAATTAGAAAGCCTATAACTTGACTGATGTTATGGGCTTCTATATATAAGTACTATTATAAATTGATAGGAATAGGTTAATGTCAAATTTTAGTTCTAATGTTGTGGATTGATATAAGCACTATGTGGTCATGGTTACATTGATTGTGGATATGTGTCGGTAGCGTCATGAAGATCTGCTATTAATTATGCTCTTGTAGGCATTGATTGAATGCAATAAAAACTTGAGGATGATCAAATGATGATTTGTCAAAAGCCCGTGCATCACTATCATAGCCATATGACTATTTAAAGTAGTTTGTTTTTAATATCTATAAAATATTGTAATAGAAAGAAGTTGTAACAAATCTAAACTTCCTTATTCTACAAGGAAGTTGTAATAAATTGTAATAGAAGGAAGTTTTAACAGATATATACTTCCTTATTCTGTAAGGAAGTTGTAATAGATTGTAACTGTAGGAAGTTAGAATAGATTTTGTACTTCCTTATTTTTAGTCATCATTCCTTTAAAAGTGGGAAAAGAGGTAGAACAATGATGAAGATGTGAATTATAGATTTTTTTAAAAAAGAGGTGAGAATATATCTACATAGTATTTGACAAAAGAGAAAATTTATCTTCAGACAAAGGTGTTGCTAGAGTGCTTTGATACAGAGACTGAGGAGTAGGAAGTGCTAGGCACTTGTATAAATTCCTTTGGAAGTTTGAATATAATAATTTCTGAGTTTCTTGGTGGACTTAGCCCAACATTTGGGTGAACCACATTAAATATTGTGTCAGTATTTTTGTATGTTATTTTTTAGCATCTCTTATTTCTCTATTTTTTGTATGTATTTTTTATTCCATATTTATTTGTTTAACTTGAAAGTACACATTTAGATTATTTTTAATCTATGGGTTACAAAGTAGATTTTAATATACATTTGTAAACTCAATTGTTCTAATCTAGGTAATTGATTAATAATGTATATAATAAAATCTTGAAACTTTCTACATTTAACCCAACAAGTGGTATCAGAGTGATCTTTGTGTGGTTTTGTGTACTATTTTGTAAGTTGTAAATCTCTATAGGATCTCAGACTCAGATTAATATCTTCTCAAGTGGGAGATATTGAACAATGGAAGATGATGGAAGAAGAGTGGTTGATAATTTTAATGGATAGAATGTTATTCTATGGAAGATGCAGATGATTGACTATCTGTATCAAAAGGACCTCTATCTACCACTTGATGGAAAGAAAAAAGGATAGGGAAAGAAAACAAATGAGGAATGGAATGTCTTGGATAAAAAATATTTGGGATCTATAAGGCTCTACTTGGGAGGAATTATTTCCTCTAATATATCTAAAAAAAAGACTACAGAAGAACTTATGACCACCTTATGCAAGTTGTATGAGACGCCTTCAACAACAAACAAGGTGTATCTAATGAAGAGGTTATTCAACCTGAAAATGAATGAGAATTCAAGTGTAGATGAACATATGAATGATTAAAATAATATTACAAATCATTTAACTTCTTTGAAAGTGAAATCAAATGAAGAAGTCAAGATCTTCTTGTTACTATGTTCCCTGCCTAAATCCTGGAATAATCTTATGATGGCTATGAGTAAAAACATGTCTAGGAGTAATACTCATGAAATGGAGGATGTCGTTAGTGTCATAATCTATGAAGTAATGAGTAGGAATAAATCTAATGAGAATTCAACAAGAAATTCACTAAATGGTTAATCCAGAGGGAGACAAAAGAATAGATAAAGGATCAAGAGCCATGGATCTAAGGGAAGATCTTTATCTTCCAAACATAGATCCAAGTCATAAGGAAGAATTATTATATGTTAGAAATATGGAAAGTCTAGACATATGATAAAGTAGTGTTGGGCTCCTAAAAATAATCACAAGGATCAACAAAATAATGATAATAACTAAGAGGTAAATATTGCCTCAAGTGATACTACTACTATGTATCAAGATGCTTTAGTTTTGTCATGTGATATTGTTAAGCACAAAATATACTGAGAGGGGGGGGTGAATCAGTATATTATATATCTTTTAATTAATCTGATTTATTTTATTTAACCATTTAATCACACATTTAAGATATCTAATAAAATTGAAATAATAACATGCACCACACAAGAGAGAGAGAGAGATACTAGATTTTTATGTGGAAACCCAAAGTGGGAAAAACCACAAAGAATAATCTTAAGTATATGAATGAGAACCAACTCAAATTACAAAGTTTGTAAGCACCAACATGTAAAATCACTAACCCCTTTATCGAGCACCAACCCATAGGAGCATCAACCCCTCTTGTGTATAAAAAAAAACTATCTCTCAATGTTTCTTACTCAACAAATGATAGAACTCTACAATATCTCCTACTTTTCTCTCGTCTAAAACAAATACAAACCATGCACTCTCTTTCATATTACAAATGGATTTTCAAGCCTTCATTTATAGCTTTCCAAATGACCTTTGGCATTCACCCTTTGTAACCCTTCAATCCTCATGGAAAATGGCACCAAACTTGCATGACCCTTTGTATCCTTGCATTTGAAAAGTCACATGGTGACCCTTCATAAGCAAATGCATCCTTTCCTCTTTTGTCTTTATTTTGGTGACTTTTCATATTCCTCAAAGTGTCCTTTCATGGAAAAATGGGCCATACCCTCTTTTATCTTCACATGGTCACTCTTGGAATTCCTCAAGATGACTCTTTATGAGAAAATGCATCCCATTCCCTTTTTGTCTTTACCCCATGACTCTTTGACTTCTCCATAGACCCTCTTTTGACTTCTATGCAACCAAAAATATATTCATTAATATTAAATAAATATTAACACACATTAGCTAAGATATGAATATTAAAAACACCATTAAATCTATGGGGCCTTTATTACCAATGCTAGACCTTTGACATCAATGACAATATTTCCAACAATCTCCCCCTTTGTCATTGATGGTAACCTCAAAATTGAAACTGCCACATCTTGAAATCTATAATACACATGTCAACCTACACATAATGCCATCTAAAAAATATACAATAACTCCCCCTTATTGTAGCAACTTGTACCTATTTCTTGTAACTACTTGTACACTTGTTTTTATACCTGTACCTGTACCTATACCTATTTTTCTCCCCCTTTGACATCAATGGCAAAGGGCCTATCCTAAAGCTAACACTTAGCTCTCCCTTAATTGATGTTGATCCTCAATGGCATAAATTAAAAGAAATTACTCCCAACTTCTCCCATAAATACTCAAATGTCTCTTTTTATAGTGCCTTTGTGAAAATATCTACAATTTTCTCTATAGTACTGATATATTCCATCTTAACCTATTGATCTATAACCTACTATCTCAAAAAGTGATATTTGATAGGAGTATGTTTTGTTCTTGAATTCATCACTGGATTCTTATAAATATTAATAGCACTTGTGTTGTCACAAAAAATAGAAATAGGTTAATCATATTTTACCTTGATATCTTCAAAAGTTTGCTTCATCCAAAGCACTTGATTACAACACAATATTTTTGTAATATATTTTGCTTTAGCTATAAAAAGTGATACTAAATTCTACAGTTTTCTTAGCCATGATACTAAGCTATCACTGAAGAATAAAGCTCCTCCAATTGTACTCTTCCTATCATCCAAGAAACCTACCCAATCTGAATCTATATAAGCAATCAAAGTAAAATCTCTACCTGTGGAATACTACAATCCATAATCTAATGTCCCCTTGATATTTTTGTATGTTATTTAGCCTCAATGCTATCAAATATAAAAGACTAACAATCACAGATATATACAAAGATTGATCTAAAATAGGTGAATCTTCATCCTTTCTCACCTTATTTTCTGTACTCATTAGTGTGAAAACTGGTGCACATTCCTCAAAACCAAATTTATTCAATATTTCCTTGGCATATTAACTTTGAGATATGAAAATTCTTTTATCTGACTAAAATATTTTCAATCCTAAGAAAAATGACAATTCTCCAAGCATAGACATCTCAAAAAAAATTTCATATTATCAAAATATTATTTTGTCATCTTTTTAATATTTCCTCCAAAAATGATGTCTTCAACATATACCACAATAATCAATTAATGTTCACATTTTGTTTTAATGTAGAGATTATTGTCAACAAATCCTCTCTTGAAACCTTGATCTTGTAGGTACTTATCAAGTCTTTCATACCAAGCTCTAGGAGCTTGTTTCAATCCATACAGTGCTTTCTTCAATCTACATACATGGCTACTAATATTTGAGAGAATAAATCCATTAGGATGCTCAATGTAGACCTCTTCTTCTATATTCCCATTTAGGAAGGCATATTTGACATCTATCTAAAACACTTTGAAATTTTTAAACATTGTATATGCAAGAAACATTCTAATAGCCTCTATCCTTGCCACTAGTGCAAAAGTTTTTTAAAAATCTATTCCCTCAATCTGAGCATATCCTTTACATACTAATCTTGATTTATTCCTGGTCACTTCTCCATTTTTATTCAACTTATTTTTGTAAACTCATTTTGTTACTATCACATTGTGATCTTTTGGTCTAGGCACTAATTCCCAAGTATAATTCTTTTATATTTAATTTAATTATTCATCCATTGCCTTAACCCAATGCTTATCATGTCTAGCTTCCAAAAAAGTTATAGGCTAAATTTTGGATAACAAAGAGAAATTAACTTGCTCATATTCACTTACCATCATTCTTATAATGTGAATTCCTTCATTTATGTCTCTAATTATGTCACTTTTATTATGATTTATCTAGACATATTTGGATGGGGTTTTGATGTCTTTTTTCTCCTTCTTCTCATCTTCATTTGATTCTTTAAAATCTTCCTCTTCAATGATTTTAGGAATGTCTATTGGATCACTAATTATTTGTGCTCCATCTTCTTTTATCTTGACACTTACACTTTCAACTATTTTCTTGGTTCTTTTGGTATAACATTTATAAGCTTTACTTTTGAAAGAATAACTAATAAATATACCTTCATCTTCTCTAGATTCAAACTTACCCACTTTTTCATCGATTCTCTTTATGAGGCATCTGCTACCAAAAACTCTGAAATAATCAATTATTGTTGGTTTGTCTTTTCATAGCTCATAAGGAGTCTTGTCATTGTTGACTCTCAATAATGCTCTATTCTAAATATGCACTACTATAGAAACTACCTCTTTCTAACATTTATCTAGTATTTTGGATTCATTTAGCATTATTCTTTCCATCTCCTAAACTATTTTGTTTCTTCGTTCAACTACTCTATTTTGTTGTGGAGCTCTAACTGCTAAATAATGTCTCTTTATTCCATGTTCTTCACAAAACTCAATAAATTGATCTGACATGAATTTTTCTCCTTGATCTGATCTTAGGCACTTAATATTCAAACCAATTTCATTCTCAACTAATGATTTGAATGCTTTGAAATGTCTGAAAGTTTTTAATTTTTTCTTTAAAAACATTACCCAAGTCATATGTAAAAAATCATCAATAAGCAACATGACATATTTCTTACCTTGAGTACTTTAAGTTCTCATAGTTCTACAAAAATTAGTGTGAACAAGATCTAACACCTGAGTGGTTGAGTATTCTTTTATTTTAAACCACCTTCTGGCCTGCTTCCCATGCTAACAAGGTTCACAAAGTGTGTTGGATGGCTTTGTAATATTTGAAAGATTTTTGACTACTTGATTCTTGCTTATGTTGACAAGATTATCAAAATTTATGTGTTCCATTCTCCTATTCCATATCTAACTTTCTTCAATATGACTCAATTTGTATATCTACATACAAAAGAAAATTAGTTTTAGTTCTATCATTATCCAAACTAGTGTACCTTTTCTAGTAATTATAGTAGTATTATTATCTCCAAATTTCATTATGCCACCATTGATCTTCTTCAAGGTTATGAACTTGCTCTTGTCTCTTATCATGTACCTCAAACATCCACTATCAATGAACCATGGCTTTTCTTCATTTCTTACATGCAAAGTTCTCTATACCAACATAGATTTTTTAGGTTGTTTCTTCTACCATGAACCTATCTAAACTTTCTACTTGATGAATGGAGCCTTGAAACTCTGGTCCTTCTTGATTGACTCAAACATGCTTCCAAATTACCAAGCTATGTTTCTAAAATTGTTTCACTTGTAACATATTATGGCCTCTTCATTAAAGCCTGATAGAGGAGCAAAAGAGTTGTGGCTTTTGCTTGACTATGCATGAGTTTCCTTCTTATTTCTAAAATTGTTAGCCCTTTTTTGACATTCTATTTTATTATGACCATATACATTATAATAAAAACAATAACCATAAAAATAGGACCTATTTATGTATCTCTGACTTGATTGCCTTTTATAGATTTATTCCTTCTAGCCTTCTTTATTTGAGATGTCCTCTATATTCTTAACTTCTTCCCTTTTTATTTCCTCATTTCTAAGAGTTTCATCATAACTCTTTCCTTTTTCTATGTTAACCTTGTCTATGGCCTCCCCTTTCTCTTTTTCAAATCTGATACATGTCTTATCTGACATTGATCTTTGACTTTTTAAAATCTTATTCAACATATTAGTGTTATTCTCAAATTTTGAATCATTGGCTTCTCTATCATTGATTGCTTTATTTGTTTTCTCAAGATCTACTTTTAAAGAAGTAATTTTAATAACATACCTTTCACATTATTCACTTACTTTTTGCAACTGTGATGTTAGATCTTTTTCATTCTTCTTAGCTTTTTCAAAGTGTGCTTGTAGATCTTCAATTGTTTCCTTTGACTCCTTTTCATTTTTCTTAATTTGGAACTTTAATCTTTGATTTTTCTTCTCAATATCTTTTAACTCTTCTAAGGCACAAATGAGTTTTCCTTCTAGATTCACTTCAGCTTCATCTTGTTCTTCTTCTTGATCATCTGTACTTTTGTTTGTGGAAGTATCTTCATGTATGGCCATGAATAGATCTCTTCTTATTTTTAATCATTGACTCCACTATCTTCAGCTGAGTTATGATCTTTAAAATACAAACTCTCTTTTTTTAATCTCTTCTTGAATTTCCCTTTGAAATTCTTCTTGTATGTAGACTTTCCTTCTTCATTGTCACCATTACCCTTATCTGGGCACTTAGCTACAAAATGTCCAATATTTCTATAATTAAAATATTTAAAATGTAATTTTTCTTGATATTTACCTGTGCCCTTTTTCATCTTACGAATGAATAGAGCTCCATTGTCATCTTCATCATCACTAGAACTGTCACTTGATTCTTGAATCTTAGCCTTCTCTTTCTTTGATGGCTTGAAAACAACTTCTCTCTTTGAGGGTTTCTCTTGTTTGGTATGTATCTCATATGCCGTAAGAATACCATGTAGCTCATCCATATTTATCTTGGATAAATTCTTCATCTCTTTAATTGTCAAAACTTTTGCATCATATCTCAATGGTAGAGATCTCAAAACTTTTTGTACCACAATTGATTCTTCTAACTTTTCTCTAAGACCTTGAATCTGATTAATTATTTGATCAACCAATAAAAGATAACTTGATATATGTTCTTCCTCTTCCATATTAAACCTCTCAAACTTTCTTCTAAAAGTCTGAATCTTAGCTTACTAAACCTTTCCATCACCTTTGTAAATATTCTCAAGTTTTACCCAAGTTTCATGAGTAGATTTGGATTGCATAACTTTAAAAAATGTTGATTCACATAAACCACATAAAATAGCATTTAAATATTTAACATTATTTTCACTTTCCTTATTTTTCACCAGAGTAGTTACAAGTGTCTATGGCTCTTCATATTGATCCACCACTGCTTGCCAAATGTCAAATCCAAGGGACATCAAATAAGTCCTCATCCTTATGCTCTAAAAATCATATTTTATCCCATCAAAAAAAGGTGCCTTATTTATAAAAAAACCTTCATGTGATCCAACCATCATGCTTTCCCCAATCTACCTTCAAGCTATAAAAATTTTTCAAAAGGAACCTGATCTGATACCAATTGTTAAGCATGAAATATACTGATAGGGGGGTGAATCAGTATATATATATATATATATATATATATATATATATATATATATATATATATATATAAAACTTAATCTGATCTCTTTTCTTTAACCATTTAATCACACATTCAAGATATGTAATAAAACTAAAACAATAACATGCACCACATAAGATAGAGAGAGAGAGAGAGAGACCAGATTTTTATGTGGAAAACCAAAGTGGGAAAAACCATGGAGAACAATCTCAAGTATATGAATGAGCACCAACTCAAATTACAAATTTCAAAAGCACCAACTTGCAGGATCACCAACCCCTTTGCTGAGCACCAACATAGAAACTATTTGTGATCACCAACCCACAGAAGCACCAACCCCTTACAAATATTTGTGAGCACCAACCGATAGGAGCACCGACCCCTCTTATTTATAAAACACAACTATCTCTCAATGTTGCTTACTCAACAAATGATAGAACTCTACAATTTATCCTACTTTTCTATCCTCTAAAACAAATCCAAACCATGCAATCTCTTGCATATTACAAATGGTTTCTCAAGCCTTTATTTATAGCTTTCCAAATGACCTTTGGAATTCACCCTTTGTGACCCTTCAATCCTCATTGAAAATGGCACCAAACTTGCATGACCCTTCGTATCCTTGTATTTGAAAAGTCACATGGTGAACCTTTATAAGAAAATGCATCATTCCTCTTTTGTCTTTATCTTGGTGACTTTTCATATTTCACAATGTGTCCCTTCATGGAAAATTCACCATACCCTCTTTTATCTTCACATGGTGACTCTTGGAATTTCTCAAGATGACTCTTCATGAGAAAATATGTCCCATTCCTCTTTTATCTTTACCTTTTGACTCTTTGACTTCTCTATGGGCCCTCTTTTGACTTATATACAACCAAAAATATATTTTTTAATATTAAATAAATATTAACACACATTAGCCAAGATATGAATATTAAAAACACCATTAAATGATATGGGCCCTTTATTACCAATGCTATACCTTTGACATTAAAGACAATATTTCTAACATATACAAAGGTTGAGTCATGGTGATTGACTAAGGGGCATCTTTTCATGCTAATTTCAATCCCAAGTATATTATAACCTATGTAAGTGGCAAGTTTGGCCAAGTTTTCTTGGGAGACAATGAACCCTATGATATTTTTGGCAAAGGGTCAATTAAGATCAAGATAAATAATGGAAATGAATGGATACTCAAAGAATTAAAACATGTGCCAAGTCTTACCAAAAATCTTATTTTTATAGGTCAATTGGTAGAAGATGGATGTACTATTACTTTCAATGTAGAATCTTGGAAGGTAACAAAAAGCAATCTTGTTGTAGTCAGAGGGAAAAAGGAAGGCACATTGTATTTAAATAATTGTATTATTGATTATAATACTACATTAGTTTCTACTTCTGATCTAAAAACTAATTTATGGAATTCAATATTGGGTCATATGATTCAAAAAGGTATGATAATTTTACACAAGAAAGGGAAGTTATCAGAATTAAATTTTATTAATTTAGATTTATGTGAACATTACATTTATAATTAAAAGGAACCAATATATTATATTATTCCATCTATTAAGGTATTTTATAATTGTATTCGATAAATTAGAACTGAACACGAAGTCATAAGTGGGAATGATTATTGTAGATGCATTAGGCACTTTGTAATCTGAATAAGAGAGTTCTTTTATGGAATCATTTGATTTGAAATTGGTTTTCAATGGCTTGATAGACATGCATGCAAAATGAGGAATCATACAAAATACATGTGAATTATTTGACAATATATGTCACCTGAACATAGTCTCAATACGTAACGATGGCAGGATATGTAATGCATGACTATATAAAATATGTTTCTAAATTATTTGAACTAGTGAAGCTATTTGAAACCAACCTAGATCATTCTTAATTTGTGTTTTGTTTCCATGTCACCATGTTGTTCTAGTTAATGATGGAAAGAACTATGTGAATGGAAAAATGGCTTTAAAAATGGTTGTAAAGACACATTAGAAATATATAGCTAGTGACAATGAATAAGACAAGGGCACTACCTATATTAGTTTATTATAATTATTAAGGTGTTTTATAATTATGTTAGATAAATTAGGTGTGAACATGAAGTCACAATTGGGAATGAATATTGTAAATATGTTAAGTACTTTATAATTTGGAGAAGAGATTTTTTTTGATGCAATAATTTTATTTGAAATTGGTTTTGAATGGCCTGATAGACATGTATGCAAAATGCAAAATGCAAAATGAGGAAGTTGGCTATTCCATCCCTTATAACCATAATATAATACCAAACTAGGAAAAAAATATTTGACAAAATGTCTCTACATGTCTTTATTATCATGATATTATTACATTACCTCAAAAATAAGAATAAACACATTCATTTCTACCCAAAAGAACTTTAAAATAATTGAGTAAAAAGGGAAAATAGAGTTTTTTACCAACATAACATTACAAATATTCCATCAAATGGAACCATTTCATTTGAAAATGTTTATAGATGGCCTAAAAGACATGTATGCAATATGAAAAATGAGTAAGCATGTAATAGACATATTAATTTCTTGATAATGTATCTCGTAGAATGCAATGATGGTAGGATATGTATACATGACTACACAACATACAAGTAGAATTATCAATGATCATGAAGGGGGTGAGTTTAACTAGTGTAGAGGATGGTTTCCTTCATCTATGGGTGAGCTTAACTAATGTAAAGGAGGATTAAATTTCATATGAGGGTTTAATTCTGATCGTAACCAATTCATCCATATGAAACAATAAAATTGTAGGGATATCATGCACTTTTTAAAATCTTCTTATATTCAAAATGTTCATGTTTAATCAATTTATAGCATGGATGTTGCACGTTTTAGGGTGAAATGGTGTATTAGGATGTGTTAATGGGCCCTAGGAAAAGGGAGGTTGAATGAACAATGGTGTAAGGATCTGTTTCATCAAGCAAGGTGACATTAACATTTGTATTGTCAAGGGTTTGTTGGCAAAAAAAAGTTGATGCCAACACTTACTAAGTTTTTGTGTGCTAGTTAAGTTTGCCCGTGTAGTAGACAAGAGCAATTGATGGACATAAAAAAACTATGAATAATTTGGATCTCAGGCAAAAATAAAATTGAGATTGAGAAATTAAACAAAATCAATACAGAACAAAATAAAATCCCAATAGGAAAATATATAAAACCAAACATAATAAAGGATGAAAACTGAACCCAATTTTTAAAAATATCTAATACCAATTATATGAAATTAATAATTTTAATCAAGAAGAATCATACAAAGCTCATGAAAAATCTCTACAAATGTTATTGATTCGTGGAAAAAAGTACATGTAATATATTAATAAACTATGATAAATAAATGTCTCCAAGAAACATATCCAATAGAGGCAACATTATGTTTAATAAATATAAAAACTTGAGAATCTCAATTCTTATAAAGGATATAACATGGAAATATAGTATAAAGAAAATTATTATATGATTCTTCATCAAAGTGTCATTTATAAGTAGATAAATATTGTAGTTCATCTGATAGAAGAGGTTATTAACACACATAATAATTCATTAAGCATATACAAAATTTAAGAGAGAACAAAAAGTCATTAAAATATTTATCATTTTTTGAAGCTAACATTTATATTATAACATTTTTAGTGCACGACATAGGATTTTACATGTACATGGATCTATTCGAGGGCAAGGAAGAAATTTGTTATTATAACTACACATGTTATGGTGATGTAGATTCAAGATAAGGACACCAATTCAAACCAAATCTTAATAATTGAAAGATCAATATAAGAGTTTTCATTTTCTTATTTTCTTGTATATTTCATTTATACTACCAACTTTCAACTCGGCTACTAATGTTTGAAAATTTTAATGAGAGATGGTCACTCTTGTCCATTTTTCACACTTGGAGGAGGAAATTTCAAACTATTTAAAGCTCCATTCTTCAATCCAAGCTTGTGCATTTTAATTGGTGCTTACTTTATTATGGATTACCATTAGGGGATCTCCTTGTGCATTTAGGCATTCCAAAACCCAAGTATCATTTTTCATCCAATTTGAGACTATCAAGCATTTATTTTACTTATCTAACAAATCTTGATTAATTGGGCATGAAACCATGATATTCCCAAATCTTTTCAGCCTAATCCTTTCATTTGGCAGGATATTCTCCTTGTGGATTGGATTATGCTCCCTAAAAAATTCATATAGATTATACATACTTTTTAAGTGATTTATTTTTTCATTTAGAATGAATAAAATATTATTTTTTTATTAAATTTATAATTGATACTCAATCCTCTACATCTAATAAATATATCATAATTTGAAATGTGTTTATGCAAATTCAAGTACAAGCTCATAAGGTGGTGTTGGAGGTGGGCTACCTCTAGACCTTGTTGGATCATTAGAGAAATGATTCATGCACTAGTGCTTAGGTTTCATCCTTTTTGCCTCAAAGAGATAAAACTTTTTGGAGTATGATTGGGAGAACCGAAGAAGTCACTCTCTTATTCTGTAATATCCCCTACCAATAGGGAATATAGCAAGACAAAAATATTTGATACCACTGTAATATCCCCTTCAAATAGGGAATATATAAAGACAAAAAGCTCTAAACAAAGATTCAATTTTGTAGAATAAATTCAAATAATAAATAAACCACAATAAATCTCTTAGCTGCCAAATTGCTAATCTTATTATTCATCCAGATGATAACAATAGATATCCTCTGTCATGCATATAAAATAATATTCAAATACGGTCTTAAAAAACCTGAGTATTCCACAAACTAGGAATAAAACCTGAATCTGTTATGTCTCAGCCTGTTGTGTCTAAAACACAGTCACCAACGTCAATTATACTGCCATCATTGGTCGACTGGGGTCGTTAACCTGCCAATGTCGGTAATAGGTCGGTCGATGTCGGTCTCTGTGAATCTCTGCCTGCCGATGTCAGTCTTTGTGCGAATTTGTTCAAATCTGTACGAACTTTATACGGTTGCCAATAAAGTACACCCTATTTGTTGGACCCCTGATCTCAAGATATATGGCTCTAATATAGAAGATCTCTATCTGTATAATTTATTAAATCAAAGCTTATAAAATAAATACCTAAAATACTATGATAACTTCTGTGTGAAGTTATCTCTCAAAATACCTGAAATACTGTGATAACTTTTGTATGAAGCTATCCCTCGAACTAGTAATAGATCAACTGGTATCTCACAACCTCTAAATTGCACACACTGAAGAGTGGACATTCTCCAATGCAAATGGAATCTTGGAACCCTTGGCTCAGTCTTCACAGAAGAAATTCTTAGCAATAATCAATCTTAATAATCAATAATCAATCATAATTCAATAATAGCCTCCTCCCCATAAGAAACCCTTATATCCTCCAAAAATATGCACTTGCCCTAATTAGGGTTTCATAATTAAGAATTAGGGTTTCTTAATTAAAATATGCTAAATAATTAATATTTGATTAAATCAATCAAATATTAATATCTCCCTCAATACATGTCGGATCCTCGAAGCTGGTGAACTAGGGAGTGATTCTGCACATGATCATGCCAAAATAAGGGAGCTCTGCTGCATGTCAGAAGTCCCTAAATAATAGGAGCTCAGGCAAATGTGTCTGAAAGAGCTCGAATGAAAACCAACTATAGAAATTCTACTAATCGAAGCCAAGCCAAGCTCCATTATGACCCTCTATCCATCCTATCAGCCTACGAAGGTTGCATAATAGGCTAATCATCAAGTCTGAAGATGTCACCTAAAAAGGGGACATGACAACCATTGTAATATCCCCTACCAATAGGGAATATAGCAAGACAAAAAGCTTTGATGCCACTGTAATATCCCTATCTATATAATTTATTAAATCAAAGCTTATGAAATAAATACTTGAAATACTATGATAACTTCTATGTGAAGTTATCTCTCAAAATACCTGAAATACTGTGATAACTTCTGTATGAAGCTATCCCTCGAACTGGAAATAGATCAACTGGTATCTCACAACCTCTGAATCAGACACACTAAAGAGTGGACGTTCTCCAATGCAAATGGAATCCTGGAACCCTTGGCTCAGTCTTCATAGAAGAAATTCTTAGCAACAATCAATCTCAATAATAATAATCAATCATAATTCAATAATAGCCTCCTCCCCATAAGAAACCCTTATATCCTCCAAAAAGATGCACTTGCCTTAATTAGGGTTTCATAATTAAGAATTAGGGTTTCTCAATTAAAATATGCTAAATAATTAATATTTGATTAAATCAATCAAATATTAATATCTCCCTCAATACATGTCAGATCCTTGAACTATTCGAAGCTGGTGAACCAGGGAGTGATTTTGCACATGATCATGTCAAAATAAGGGAGCTCTGCTGCATGTCAAAAGTCCCTAAATAATAGGAGCTTAGGCAAATGTGTCTGAAATAGCCTAAATGAAAACAAACTATAGAAATTTTGCTAATCGAAGCCAAGCCAAGCTCCATTATTACCCTCTATCCATCTTATCAGCCTACAAAGGTCGCATAATAGGCTAATCATCAAGTCTGAAGATGTCACCTAAAAAGGGGACATGACAATCCGCCCCTCCTAAAATTTCTTGTCCCTAAGCAATCTCAGAACAACAAACCAATCAATCCACCTGGATCCCATATGTAGTTGTGATCTACACTACTGTTAATCAATGCAAGTTCCTGTAATATCCTCTAAAATAGAACAAAGAGGAATCCATAATCAAACTAGCGAATGCAACTCAACCAATCTCTAAAATCACAACTCCCCTGGATGTGTCAATACTGTAGGCTATGTAACTTACAACTACCAATTCCATCTACAAAATATGGTGCCAATCCATCCCATAACTGATCCCTCTGTAAGTGTGGCACGATCATCTATACCACACTATCATCAATGTGAGAAGAATCAATCTAGAGACTTGAATCCACTGGTATGCCAAACTCATCAGGACCAGGCACTCCCAAATCCTGAACATGTGTGTCAGTTCTAACAACATGTTCCTCAACAACAACTGCAAGAATGTACTCACCACTAACACTCAGTGTACTAACCTCTGAGTATACCTCCACACTCTGAATGCAAGCATCAAACTCATCCTCATCTAACTCCGAAGAAGCTGCTACTGAAACTATCTCATCATCACAATCTCCAGCTCTCTCATCCTCTGCAACTAACTGAGAATCCAAATCCTCATGACTAAGCTCATCCACATGTCTCTCATAATCCTAGTGAGCCACCTTCATTGCCTCTAACTTAGGCTTTGAACCCTCTGCCTCTGACTCCTCAGAACTATCCTGTTGTTCAAAATCTTTTGATTTCGAATCCTCACAATATGCCCATATTACACGATTTGCCTTGCCCTTAGGCCTCAAATGACAATCGTGATTGGCATCATATGGACATTTGCAGTATAAGCAAAGCTTTTTCCTGGACCCTTTAACAACGGATGCAATACTCTGTGTTGATTTGTCTTCAAATGTAGGATCTAAAAAAATTCATTTAACCTCTTCAAACTTTGTTTCAGCTTCTCCATATCCTTGTCCCACTATTTTTGAGTACTTGAAGTAATCATGGGTAATTAGCTGATTCAATGACCAATCTACCAAACTACCCAACAGGATGGCAGGAATTTGGCTCTGATATCACCGTAATATCCCCTACCAATAGGGAATATAGCAAGACAAAAAGCTCTGATACCACTGTAATATCCCCTACCAATAGGGAATATAGCAAGACAAAAAGCTCTGATACCACTGTAATATCCCCTTCAAATAGGGAATATAGAAAAATTAAAGCTCTGATACCACTATAATATCCCCTACCAATAGGGAATATAGCAAGACAAAAAGCTTTGATACCACTGTAATATCCCCTTCAAATAGGGAATATATAAAGACAAAAAGCTCTGAACAAAGATACAATTTTGCAGAATAAATTCAAATAACAAATAAACCACAGTAAATCTCTTAATTGCCATATCGTTAATCTTATTATTCATCTAGATGATTACAATAGATATCCTTTGTCATGCATATAAAATAATATTCAAATACGGTCTTAAAAACTTGAGTATTTCACAAACTAAGAATAAAACCTGAATTTGGTACGTCTCGGCCTGTTGTGTCAAAAACACAATCGCTAACATCAGTTATACTACCATCATCAATCGACTGGGGTTGTTAACCTGCCAACGTCAGTGATAGGTCGGTCGATGTCGGTCTTTGTGGATCTCTGCCTGTTGATGTCAGTCTCTGTGCGAATTTGTTCAGATCTGTACGGACTTTGTATGGCCGCCAATAAAGTACACCCTATTTGTTGGACCCCTGATCTCAAGATATATGGCTCTAATACAGAAGATCTCTATCTATATAATTTATTAAATCAAAGCTTATGAAATAAATACCTGAAATACTATGATAACTTCTGTGTGAAGTTATCTCTCAAAATACCTAAAATACTATGATAACTTCTGTATGAAGCTATCCCTCAAATTGGCAATAGATTGGCTAGTATCTCACAACCTCTGAATCGCACACACTGAAGAGTGGACGTTCTCCAATGCAAATGGAATCCTGGAACCCTTGGCTCAGTCTTCACAGAAGAAATTCTTAGCAACAATCAATCTCAATAATCAATAATCAATCATAATTCAATAACAGCCTCCTCCCCATAAGAAACCCTTATATCCTCCAAAAAGATGCACTTGCCCTAATTAGGGTTTCATAATTAAGAATTAAGGTTTCTCAATTAAAATATGCTAAATAATTAATATTTGATTAAATCAATCAAATATTAATATCTCGATCAATACATGTCAGATCCTTGAACCATTTGAAACTGGTGAACCAGGGAGTGATTTCGCACATGATCATGCCAAAATAAGGGAGCTCCGCTACATGTTAGAAGTCCCTAAATAATAGGAGCTCAGGGAAACGTGTCTAAAAGAGCTCGAATGAAAACCAACTATAGAAATTTTGCTAATCGAAGCCAAGCCAAGCTCCATTATGACCCTCTATCCATCTTATCAGCCTATGAAGGTCACATAATAAGCTAATCATCAAGTCTGAAGATGTCACCTGAAAAGGGGACATGATAACCACTGTAATATCCCCTACCAATAGGGAATATAGCAAGACAAAAAGCTCTGATACCACTGTAATATCCCCTTCAAATAGGGAATATAGAAAAATTAAAGCTCTGATACCAATGTAATATCCCTTTCTTAGGGTCTCCTTTTTTTAACAAAAGCTCTGATACCACTGTAATATCCCCAGTCAATAGGGAATATAGAAATACAAAAGCTCTGAATTGCTTTTCTGAGTATTTTGATTTTTGTATAAAATAAGAACAAATTGCAATTTTTGCAAGATAAATTCACATAAATAAATAAATCACAGTATAATCTCTTATTTATTCATTTAGACTATTACAATAGATATCCTCTGTCATGCATATAAAATAATACTCAAATACAGTCTTAAAAACTTGGTCTTTTGCAAATCTAGAAATAAACCCTGAATTTGGAACTGCTTGGGTCATTGTGTCAACACACAATCACCGACGTCGATTATTATGCTGTCGTCGGTCGATATGCTGCCGACACTGATCGATGTCGGTCAGCTATTTTTCCGATGTTGGTCTATTGTCGGCGGATGTCGGTCAATGTCGGCCTCTGTGGATCTCTGTCTGCCGATGTCGGTCTCTGTGCAAATCTGTTCAGATCTGTACAGACTTCGTACGGCCACCAATAAAGTACACCCTATTTTTTGGACCCCTGATCTCAAGATATATGGCTCTAATACAGAAGATCTCTATCTGTATAATTTATTAAATCAAAGCTTATGAAATAAATACCTGAAATACTATGATAACTTCTATGTGAAGTTATCTCTCAAAATACCTAAAATACTGTGATAACTTCTGTATGAAGCTATCCCTCAAACTGGCAATAGATCGGCTGGTATCTCACAACCTCTGAATCGCACACACTGAAGAGTGGATGTTCTCTAATGCAAATGGAATCCTATAACCCTTGGCTCAGTCTTCACAGAAGAAATTCTTAGCAATAATCAATAATCAATCATAATTCAATAATAGCCTCCTCCCCATAAGAAACCCTTATATCCTCCAAAAAGATGCACTTTCCCTAATTAGGGTTTCATAATTAAGAATTAGGGTTTCTCAATTAAAATATGCTAAATAATTAATATTTGATTAAATCAATCAAATATTAATATCTCCCTCAATACAAGTCAGATCCTCGAACTATTCAAAGCTGGTGAACCAGGGAGTGATTTTGCACATGATCATGCCAAAATAAGGGAGCTCCGCTGCATGTCAGAAGCCCTAAATAATAAGAGCTCAGGCAAACGTGTTTGAAAGAGCCCGAATGAAAACCAACTATAGAAATTTTGCTAATCAAAGCCAAGCCAAGCTCCATTATGACCCTCTATCCATCCTATCAGCCTACGAAGGTCGCATAATAGGCTAATCATCAAGTCTGAAGATGTCACTTGAAAAGGGGACATGACAATCCGCCCCTCCTAAAATTGTTTGTCCCCAAGCAATCTCGAAACAACAAACCAATCAATCCACCTGGATCCCATATGTAGTTGTGATCTGCACTACTATTAATCAATGCAAGTTCCTGTAATATCCTCTGAAATAAAACAAAGAGGAATCCATAATCAAACTGGCGAATGCAACTCAACCAATCTCTAAAATCACAACTCCCCTGGATGTGTCGATATTGCAGGCTATGTAACTTTCAACTACCAATTCCATCTACAAAAGATGGTGCCAATCCATCCCATAACTGATCCCTCTGTAAAGGTGGCACGATCATCTATACCACACTGTCATCGGTGTGAGAAGAATCAATCTGGAGACTTGACTCCACTGGTATGCCAAACTCATCAGGATCAGGTACTCCCAAATCTTGAACATGTGTGTCAGCTCTAACAACATGTTCCTCAGCAACAACTGCAGGAATGTACTCACCACTAACACTCAGTGTACTAACCTCTGAGTATACCTCCACACTTTGAATGCAAGCATCAAACTCATCCTCATCTAACTCCGAAGAAGCTACTGCTGAAACTATCTCATCATCACAATCTCCAGCTCCCTCATCCTCTGCAACTAATTGAGAATCCAAATCCTCATGACTAAGCTCATCCACATGTCTCTCAGAATCCTGGTGAGCCACCTTCATTGTCTCTACCTTAGGCTCTGAACCCTCTGCCTCTGACTCCTCAGAACTATCCTGTTGTTCGAAATCTTTTGATTTTGAATCCTCACAATATGCCCATATTACACGATTTGCCTTGCCCTTAGGCCTCAAATGACAATCGTTATTGGCATCATATGGACATTTTCAGTATAAGTAAAGCTTTTTCTTGGACCCTTTAACAACGGATGTAATACTCAGTGTTAATTTGTCTTCAAATGTAGGATCTGAAAAAAATTCATTTAACCTCTTCAAACTTTGTTTCAGCTTCTCCATATCCTTGTCCCACTGTTTCTGAGTACTTGAAGTAATCATGGGTACTTAGCTGATTCAATGACCAATCTACCCAAACTACCCAACAGGATGGCAGGAATTTGGCTCTGATACCACAGTAATATCCCCTACCAATAGGGAATATAGCAAGACAAAAAGCTCTGATACCACTGTAATATCCCCTTCAAATAGGGAATATAGAAAAATTAAAGCTTTGATACCACTGTAATATCCCCTACCAATAGGGAATATAGCAAGAGAAAAAGCTCTGATACCACTGTAATATCCCCTTCAAATAGAGAATATATAAAGACAAAAAGCTCTGAACAAAGATACAGTTTTTCAGAATAAATTCAAATAACAAATAAACCACAGTAAATCTCTTAACTGCCAAATCGCTAATCTTATTATTTGTCCAGATGATTACAATAGATATCCTCTATCATGCATATAAAATAATATTCAAATACGGTCTTAAAAACTTGAGTATTCTGCAAACTGGGAATAAACCTTGAATCTGGTACGTCTCGGCCTGCTGTGTCAAAAACACAGTCACCGACGTCGGTTATACTGCCGTCGTCGGTCGACTGGGGTCATTAACCTGCTGACGTCGGTGATAGGTCGGTTGATGTCGATCTCTGTGGATCTCTGCCTACCAATGTCGATCTCTGTGTAAATCTGTTTGGATCTGTACGGACTTCGTACGGCTGCCAATAAAGTACACCCTGTTTGTTGGACCCCTGATCTCAAGATATATGGCCCTAATATAGAATATCTCTATCTGTATAATTTATTAAATCAAAGTTTATAAAATAAATACCAGAAATACTATGATAACTTTTGTGTGAAGTTATCTCTCAAAATACTTAAAATACTGTGATAACTTCTGTATGAAGCTATCCCTCGAACTGGCAATAGATCGGCTGGTATCTCACAACCTCTGAATCGCACACACTAAAGAGTGGACGTTCTCCAATGCAAATGGAATCTTGAAACCCTTGGCTCAGTCTTCACAAAAGAAATTCTTAGCAACAATCAATCTCAATAATCAATCATAATTCAATAATAGCCTCCTCCCCATAAGAAACCCTTATATCCTCCAAAAAGATGCACTTGCCCTAATTAGGGTTTCATAATTAAGAATTAGGCTTTCTCAATTAAAATATGCTAAATAATTAATATTTGATTAAATCAATCAAATATTAATATCTCCCTCAATAAATGTCGGATCCTCGAACCGTTTGAAGCTGGTGAACCAGGGAGTGATTCCGCACATGATCATGCCAAAATAAGGGAGCTCCGCTGCATGTCAGAAGTCCCTAAATAATAGGAGCTCAAGCAAACGTGTCTGAAAGAGCCTGAATGAAAACCAACTATAGAAATTTTGCTAATCGAAGCCAAGCCAAGTTCCATTATGATCCTCTATCCATCATATCAGCCTACGAAGGTCGCATAATAGGCTAATCATCAAGTTTGAAGATGTCCCCTGAAAAGGGGACATGACATATTCTCACACAGTTAGTCTTGATAGTCTCTACCTTAAAGGTGATCACCTCCTTCAATGCATTGCATTGATTTGGATCCTCCTCCTTGCCTCTATAATATTTTGCACTTATATTTGTCTATTTTTCCTCCCAAAATCATGTTAAATGTCACTCAAAGACTTAATGAAAAAACACAAAGGTAATGAAAGAATATAAAAATGCAAACACCAATTGGGAGCCTTTACATGAGGGTGCTGTTGAGCAAAATTTTAGTTGGGACAAACCAAATTATTGGGATCATTTGCTTGCTACTAGCCTATTTACTATGACTATTTAATTGCTTATTTTCATAAATAAATAAATTGAGGCTTTCACAATCTATGATATTAGAAAAACTACATGCATATTCTATTACCATCGACATTTTGAATCACATCAAATGAAGCACATTGTTTACTTGTATTTATATTTTTTTGTTGAACTTGTGGTCACTCATATGAACTGATAATGCTTAAATTTGTATTGCTTTCCTATATAGATTTTACCCCATATTTAGTGAGAGCTGAAGGCTTAAAAAAGAAACATGTACTAAGTCAATCAATCATCTTCTACATTAATCAATAATATGGTTTATATTTTTATAGGAGATGTATAATCACTCTCCTATAATAACTAAGTTGTTCTAATAACTCACTATTTTATGCACAACTTACAATCTCTCAATATATCTACGTGATTTGCATACCAAGTCACTTATAATAATATATTATATTATTACTCACTTATTTATGATCACACTAAATATATATTCACACTAGATATTCTCAACATTCCCTTCCTTAGTATGAACTTAGGGACGTCAAATGTACGTAGAAATACATCCATTACAAATTCACCTAAAAATACATCCATTACAAATATGAAATTAATTATATTGAAAATCTCATTTTATTGAAAAAACTTTCAAAAATTATTTGATAGCTTACGACTACCAAAAAACTTGACCTAACAAACCCAATAAAAAATGACATTTAATAAATCATGTCTAACTACTTATTACAAAATAGAAATAGATTATATAACGATAACAAACATATCTTATTTAATACAAAATATTAAACATTTAAAAAAAAACTTTAATAAAACTACTTAAAAAAATATATAAACACAATACCAATAAAATAATATAAACCACAAATTTAAAAAAAAAAAAAATCAAAATAACCATAAAACTCTCCCAATTAAATACCTTAATACCCAATACCACCCCAAAAAAAATTAAAAAAAATACTAGCATAGTACATGACTCACGAATTTGACTTATAAACTACTTAATAAAAAAACTAAAAATAATAAAACTAAATAAAATCAATATGCCTAATATTAAAACCTAAAATCTGCAATTCACCAAAACCACGATCTTTGATTTTAAGAAAACCACGGCGGGTTTTGGAATTTTGGAGAAACGCCAACGGAAACGAAGATGAAGCTTAAGATATTGTTGAAAGACAGCTGTCGAGCAGTGTTTGGCTCAACTTTTAATACATATCAAAATCTAGGAATGTTTAGAGGATGATCGGAGTGGGGTGACTGGTTGTTGTTGAGAATGATAAAGTATCTTGATGTCAATGTCACTGTGTGTGAGAGATTAAAAAATGCACTGCCAAGTGCCGTGAGGAGAGGTGAACCAGATGAAGATTTTGAGGATCCAAACTGACAACTAAGAAAGATCCCCAAATAGAGAAAGCATCTAATTAAGGGCCAATGATGGTAAGTTTAGAAAAAGGATATGAATCTAATTTCAAGCACTTTAGGCTAGAGGGAAAGTATATAAAAGGAGCTTGAATGTATTTAGTCTATTTTAGGTAAGAAACTTAGGGTGAGGGATCTTAATACGAAAAATTAATTTGCTCAAGGGAAATCTTTAGTGTAAATACTTAAATTTGGTCACAAGTACTTGACAATGTTAATTCTTGATATATCTTGAACCACTTGAATTATAATCATATACACAATTTTCATTCACCATTCCTATAGTCATTTATCTATATACAGGTTTGACCCCTCTATTCACCATCATTACTACATATAAATCCCTGATTCAATGCTCAAACTACTTTATATCTCTCTTAGATTGCTCCTAGCTTTAGGCTATATGTCCCTATTTTTTGAGATAGATCTGCACCATGCAGACAAGTTTTTTGCTTAAATTTTGTCCACCTATTGTGACCTTATGCCCACACCATTTAACTACTAGTTTCTAAAATTTGAAATATTCATTTGGATCATCTCGCATGCTTCACAAGTTGACTAGAGGAAATTATTCAATTGTACCCCTATAAAATAAAAATCAAATGCCATTCATTATTCCTAGCTTAGCACTAGCTATTGAGCACATATACACTACTATAAATTGATAAAATATTCCCTATTCTTTCCAAATTCAAGATCATTCACTAAAAGTAATCACAATCTAATTTTAAAGCATTTCAAATAAATTCAAGATATAACATTGTAAAGTATCAATGCCAAATTTTTAGATGTGTACATATAGTCAAGGAGCATAATTTCACAGTCACACTAAGTGGGAGAATTATGTGTAGCTTGATTACATCCTCAGAGTATCTAAATATGTAGTTAATAGTCAATCATCAATGAGGACACTCTCCTTTCTTTTTTTAAGATTATAGTTCTCACAAGTCCCCTAGGGTTTCCAAAGAAAAGATAAGGAAAATAGAGGTTTCTGCGTGGTAACTACATAATCACAATATATCATCCTTCTTATCAACCATAAGTATAGAGGGTAGAACAATCACAATTTTGTCATAGTTAAAGTAGACAAGTCCATAGTTAACAGAAATGGCTGGCCTTTTATACAATTTCGGGAGGCGGACCTATCCAAACATAAGCATAGACTATGTTCCTGAACCTAAATGATCATAAACTTGTGTGTTGTGCATTTTGGATGACTATACCCAATCTTAGACAGATAAAATCTCAAAATCTAAGCTAATTTGTCTTCTTCATAATGTTTTCCAAAAATAGAATATTACTATATTTAGCAAGTTGAAATCAGAATTATTGGTAAATTGTATATATTTGTCATTCTAATTTATTCAAAATTTTATACCTATTAACACTATTAAATATAAAATAGGTTAAAACATATTGGCTAACATGTCTATTTTCTATTTCGAGCATTTATTTTTTGATTTTTTATTCTAGGCTTTTAGCTAAATTCATGATTCCCATACATTAAATACAAAAATTATTGTCCTTTACTATATTTGATTGAGAACTACTTTAGGATTTCTATTTTATCTATGGATTTGAGATTGAATTCATGATTTATATGTATAAATTTATTTTCTTATGTTGGCTTTCAACTTATTTTTCTTGCATTCTATAATTGTGCTAAGACAATTGTAAAACTCATATAAGGTGTCATTTTAGGCAAAGTAGTCATCAATTTTACCTGATATATGGTGTGAGGGGTATTTCTCTAATACTAAAGCCATTAGAAAACACTATATACAGGCTTTAATTTCCATGTACATCCTAATATATTATAAATTCATAGGGTTTTTCTTTTTCAACTATAAGAAGCTTCTTGGTTGTTTGTTTTTGTAGCATACCGATAAGTGGTTATCCCCAGAAAGTTACTGTCAACATACTTCAGCTACAATATTGTGCAATCCTCTATGGTTAGTGCATCTTTGGGATTTGTTCACTATTTATGGTTAAGATCAATATATATGAGAGCCTAAAAAGAAAACATGCATTGTCTAGTTACACCCTTATTTCTAATTGCAACCTCAGAGTTGCACAATAAAAACATGGAAATAATGAAAGAATTTTTCTTATATCTTTTGATATGAATCACGAGGTTTATTATCGCATTCTATGTTATTTTCCAAGATGTTATTTGGATTCACTAAATATTTTCATTAATCAAATTCAAATATCATAAAAAAGATTAATTGAATAATGTGTAATCTCAAGCCTTTCTAAATTCATATTGCTAAAATATCTAATCTGAGTTACTACATGTCACCATTAGGTACCAACAAGCATGCATGATTCACTGTATTGCATCAACCCCTAGACCTCAATGTTGTCTCACTTATTGTCTTGCTCCCATTATTTGTCAATGACTTATATTATATTCCATTGTTCATGTTGTCAACACTAGACAAGGGTAGGTACCTCATATGTTGTAATAGGATGAAGGTGGTTAATATGTTCCTCCTCAACTCCCTTCACCTCCCACAAGTAAAGCTAGTCAATCTAAGGGATGTGATATCATCAATCAACTATGAAATACCCCTGATAAATTTTTTGTTTTAGAATTATTAAAGTGATAAAAAATCTAAAAAGATATCTTACATGTCATGTTATATGGTACAACTCTTCCTAGTGATACACAACCAACATCATTTACTTCTATCATAAATACAATAAAGGATATCAAAAATCTCATCACCTTCAATAAGGAATGCTTGCCTCCTAAGCATATCATAGATCAATATCCTCCACTATTAATTCAAGTTCAAGTGCATTAAAATATATTTAAGTGTGTGTTGATTGATAATGGTTCATAGATGAATATTTTCAACTCCACTTTCTTTAAATAATTGGTTTCAATATAAAAAACATTTAAAAATAAGAATAGAATATCAAGGGATTAAATAATATCCCTTCTCAAAGACTTGAGACTATTTAAATTTAATCATAGGTTCCAAGATGTTATCATTTTTTTTTTCAACTCATGCCTAATCAGCTACACTACAACTTACTTTGGGTTGATATTGGATTCAAGCAATGGATTTTGTACCTTATACATTCTATAGATACATAAAATTTTATGTATGATAGATTTGAATATACATTTCTAGCAGATGTTACATCTTTAAGATATTACAAAATAACTCAATCACAATCTAAGGATCATTTTATTATACCACCTACACAACCCACTCACTTGATCCTATGCATACATATGAGCTGGGAATGTCAAGCATAAAACATGATAAAGTGCCAACCATGAGCATTAAATAAGATACAAAAATCACTACTAGTAACTATCAAATAAGAGGATAAAATCCCAAAGGTCCCTCTTTTGATCAATTCTGAAAGTCCTATTTGTATAGTTACAAAATGGTATGATAGTGATGATGATGATATGCAAAATCTAATAGATGAAAAGTTTCATAAGCTCAATTCCAATCTTATCGACCCATATGAGTACTTATCTCATACTTTATCCACATCTATGGAAGTTGGAACATATCGAGATGATTCATCTATAACAAATAATGACAAATCAAAGATTGCTATGGAAACACAATATTCCCAAGACAAAATAAAGGCTATAATGTAAAATAAAAAAGATAATATGAGTACAAGCACTTTTTTCAGTATTAGTTCATAATAATAACAAAATAAATTTAAACTTTAAGTTTGAGAGTTACATCACTTGAAGACAAAATTGCACACTTTTAAAACCCTTAACATGCTACATAAATTTTTGCACATTCTAAGGAACAATACAAGTAGAACAAAACAAGTTGTTTGAATAATAACAATTACAAAGGAAGTGATTAGAAAAGTATAAGTTATCAAAATAAAAAATAAAAAAGGAATGGTTACAAACAAAAAAATTGGAACAAGAAAGGTTACACAAATAAAAATTAGAGTAAATTTTTTTACAAAGGCAAGATTAGATCAATAAATGTTGCAAAAGGAAAAATCAAAACAAGAAAGGTTAAAAAAATAAAAATAAGAAGAAAAGTTACATAAATAAAAAATACAAAGGGAACAAATTGAAAATGAGAAGTTACTACAAGATCAAACACTAAAAGAGAAGTTGCAAAAATAATTTCAAGATAATAAAGCAAACATCTCATAGAAAGGGTTTCTCACAAAGGAACATCAAAAGTAAACATACCAAATAAGGCTAATGTGGTTCCAAAGTAGAAACTAAAAATCATTCTTCATATCTACAACCTTTGATTATTAGTCTTCACATTGATGGTAAAAAATTACCGATATTGAATTTGTATATTTTCATGAAGGTAATATATGTATCATGACACTTCTCCAATATCTTGGGTATGACAAATAGCATTTGGGTAATATTACTGGGCCTCAATAATGCATTTGATCCATTGAGTTTTTAGTAACATCTGGGATAAAAAACATGCACCATTATATTTCACATCAACCCTACCTTAGATCAATGCAATGCAAAACTAATAAAATCATTGCTGAGAGCAATGGGGGAAATATTGGGTAAAGATCATGATTACGTCACATTTGACAATGGAATTGCAATGGTTACCATTTCAAGAGAGGATGAATATATAGAGCTAGAACATGCAAAGGAAAATATTTTTTCAGCTAAGATAGCATAAAAGACAACTGATATAATCAAAGCAGGGGCACATGATATAACACATATGATAACCCAAAAGAAATTAGAAAATATAATGCCATAGTATGGGGTAGTTAGTTCTACATATATGGATGTAAACAATGATAATATCGACATGAAAAAATTTCATGACCAAAAAGATGATTATTATTATGATTATGATTATCCAAAATATTGGCATAATACTTCTGATGGCATAGGACCTGCATATCGACATCCCATCTCAATTGGTGTCTAACACAAAATTTAGTTGGTGAGTACATATGTTATGCAAGAACACCTTGGAAACAACTTGTTGCTCAAATCATTAGTTAAGTTGTACTATTTTCTATTCTACATAACTTTCTCATGTTTATTTGAATATTCATCCATGTTATTATTCTATATTGGCACATGTGTTCATATACACTTTCATAGATATTTGTTAGCAGAGGTTCTAGGGAAACCCATTAGAACATGTTAATACATGGATAGTTGTGTGGAATGTGAATATAATTTTAATACAAACAAATAAATGTAGACTGAACCAAGCTATTATATATAATTATGGTTTATTCATGAAAAAGAATGCAGTCTTAATATTTTTAGAACCTATATAAATACTATACATGATTAAATAAATTTAAACATACAAAGAATAGATTATGCATGAAAAAATGATAAAATACATTCAGTGAAAACCATTTCATAACTTCATATTAATCTCTATCACATCAAGAACTCTTTTACAATATAATTGAGTACTATATATAGATATTTTACAAGATGTTTCCACTTCATATTCCATCCTTTCAGTACAAAAAAAATAAATGCTTCACGTTCTGAAGACTCTTGACATGATTTAAAGTGTCAAATACATACTAAAAGAGATATAAAAGACAAAATAGTGTGAGTTTCACACATGTATATCAATTACAATATGTGATTTTGTAGCCCTATTTGCTAACAACACTTTCTCATACTTAAAATAGTTATCTCATCCTAAGATTAAAGTTACAAGGAGTGTGTCTTATGTTAAAGTTGAAAATTGTGCCTGTTGTGAAGAACTAGACTATAAACATAAATTATGGTAATCACTCAAGGTGTCATTTACCATTTTTCACCCCTTGTGCACTATTTATCTTCATTTTCAAGTTTTTGACTAAGTATCATACTAATCTACTGCCCTTGTAGGTTTTTAATAAATTATCATAACCAGGTGGCCACCCTTTATGAGTTTTCAACCAACCTAGCTCTACTCCTAATGTTCAAAGCCTTGCTACTATAAAATTATTTAAAATTACAAGATTGAAGTGTGTGTAGTACCTATAATGAAGTTGGTGGCATGGACTGTGTTGGATGAATTGGAGGATGCTACATAGATTGTTCCACTTATGGTTGTGAAGAAGACATTGTTGCTATAGAATTTGTTAGTGGAAGATGTAGCTGGGGATGAGCTATAGCTTGTGAAACTATGACAACCTTTCTCTAATTAAGTTCCTATTGTAATTGATTTAGAGGAACAAATTGAGGCTCCTTGATGATGTCTATGATATAGCTATCCAAATGAGATGTCTATTTTAAACAATCTCAAATCTATGATAGCTTCTCTAACCATGTTGATTCTAGTGAACAATGACACTTGGCACTCAACTAAACTTTGGATGTCCTCATCCTCCACCACTAAGATCATAGCTTGTGCATTAGATAATTTCACTTGAATGTTTTGAACTAATTCTTCCATATTATTTATGTATCTCTTTGTTTGGATACTGTTAAATGTATTACGTAGCATTTCATTTTACCGAGTTTATATTTTAGCATAACATTGTCTATGGATTTAATAAATTTCTTGAGTGCGATGTCCAATACATACAAGGTATAAGAATGGTCATCCATGACAAATTTGGATTTATACACCTTTGTGAAATATGGTGTGGCTTCATTTCATGTGTTAGATAATTTTCATTTTCTTTCATATTATAAGTTATGTTGTGATCTTAGTGTGCAATAATGATGAGGACTTATTCATATTCCCTAAGGATCTCAAAAATGGCCTATGTTTCAGCCTTGATATTTTAGCCTTGCATGTGAAGTGTTTGTAGCTTCTACATAGCATGACAATATTTTATGATTTAAGAGAGAAGAGTTGTGATCTAATTTTCCTTCGACATGACTTGGTCACCCAAAAATTAAGTGACCAAGGCAAGACATGCAATATCGATCAACTCACAAGCTTTGGTGAGGTGGAGGTTGAGATTTGCATTCTCCTCCCTAAGCTGTAACACTTCTTGCTCCAAGTTTTATGCCTTCTATGTGATGAATTCTTGAAAGGCATTTGATTCCTAAATTTACTTGGATAAAGGTAACTATGAAACATCAAGTGAGGATTCTTTCATCATTTTATACAAGGAAAAGTTGAAGTCATAAACACGATAGGTGATTTATTAATCTATGCCATGGGTAGATAAAATGTTTTGCAACACATGTTGTTACTTACATAACACAAGTGTTTTTGCTTGCACAACATGCCCTATTTTTAAGCTAAAAATGGGGCCCATGTATTTCTTGACTAATATGAATATTAAAACATCCAATATAAAGGACCTTTCATGTTTGAGGAATTACTTGGGAGTGGATATTTTTCATCTTTTTGAATGGATAAATCTTGAGCTAAGATCCTTTCAATTGAAAGCTTAAGCTAATCAATTTATATGTGATAGTGCTTAGTTTATATTATCATTTAAATAACCCATCCATATTTAGCCTTTTAGGGTAGACTTGATTTCTAGGTATGTCAAGCTTATTTTGGCTAAGCCCTTATCCCTTGATCTCAATTCCATCCAACCTAGCTTGTTTAACTCATCTGAGTTATATGAGTCACTCAAGTCAAGCTCTTCCAAGCTCTAAGTTTTTTAAGTCAAGATGAATGAGCTTGAAATGCACTAAGTCTACCCAATCAAGTCAAATAAACCATATCTTCAAAATCCAAGCTTGATGCCTTAACCATTTTTATTCATTCCAAATCTAGGCCTTGAGTCTTTTGATTTACCCTAAACCTTTCCACATGTCACCATCATATTTATTCAAAGTCCTGTGCTATTCCAAAAAGTTTATAAGTCAAAAAATTTCTAATCCCTTTTAATTCCTTCTTGTCTTAAGATCGTACCATGAGGCACGATCCTAGTAACCCAAGATGATGAGAAACTAAACAAAATTTTAATGGTTTTGATCCCTTGAGGGACTAAGAAGTTGCCACATGGTAACTTCTTAGGAGCTATGGAATTGAGAGACTTATGAAATATTTTAAAGGCTCTGAGCCCCTAAGGGATCAAGAATTTTCCACATGGCAACTTCTTCAGAGCCTAGGACCTTGGAGACTTAGGCAATAGTCTAAAGGTTATGATCTCCTAAGGGCCTGAGAAGTCATCATGTGGCACCTTTTTAGGAGCTCAAGAGCTCAGGTCAATAGGAGACTCAGGCAAGGGACTAATAGTCTCGTGGCCTTGAGAGCCTGAGAGGCCTTCACATGTTGACTTATCAAGAGATCAGGACCACAGAGATGAAATTGATTAAATTAAAAAGATAAAGGGCTTGGATCTCCATTGTGATGCCATGTGGATCCATTTAATTTCCTAAAACCAAATACCCAGATTGAAGACAGACTACCAAATGGCACCTTGGTGATGTCAACATTCCCTAGAGCTCAAGTTTGATAGTCATTTGATCATCACCAAACTATTAAACTTGAACCTTTGGGCCAGTAAGGGAAAGAACCTAGTACTGAGTGGGATTGCAATTAATAGTTTTTCTGAATGTAAAATTAACAAATTCTTAGTCTAAAGTAATATTAGATCTGTATGTGTTATATACATATGAAAAGGCCTATTTTGAGTTGAAAGTTGATTAATGTGAATGTTTATGTCCATAATAGTAAAATATTTTGTTGGTTTCTTGAATTTAGTCTAAATTGGTTATATTTATGATTCAATCATTCAAATTCTTTTACCTTGTCATTTTTTCAAATTATTTATTCCCAACCATTTAGTTTGATCTTGCAAGGTTCATCTTTCAATCTGAGTCATTGATTTGGATGTGTGTCCCCATTTGGGAGCCGAAACCCTTAGTCAAACCATAATGGATAAAGTACAAACCCATATTAGTATAACATGGAAGATTATTTAAAAATCATGAAGCATAAGGTAAAGAGGGGTAAATCCATGTATGTATGCCATAATGAATAAGATACATGAGATAACTTTGAACCAATGAAATAGTGTTAAATGGCAAGTGACAGATGGGATAGAATATCCCAAAACAATCATATAGTGATTAAATAATGATGGCAAGGCCTCTAACTTAAAATCATGGGAACACCTCTAGATCTGTCAAAACATCAAGGCATCAAACCAACTTAGAAATGAATATTTGTAACTACCCCTTTAGTGGGCTGAGTTAGAAATCAAGGGAGGGGTTGGCCCCTTCATGTATATATATTTTTTGAGAGAATTTATCTAGGCTGGAATTTTTAATATTAAAGGATGTTACACCTGGCTGGCTCTTTTTGATTTGTAATAGAGATATAGAACTAGACATACTTTCAAGCATTTTATTTTTTTTAGGATAATCTCTCCCTTTCTCATGTTTTAGTCTTATTTTTATATAACTATTTCTTACACTTGAATGATTGTAATAACTAAGTATTATTAATCAAAATGTATATATTGATATTAAAAAGTTCGTTAAGAGTTTAAATCCATCTCCTACACATGTAAATGGGGGTCATGGTCTTTTCATCTTATCTAGTCAGTTTCCCAGACTCTCACACCATCCTCAGGTTGAAGTTGTGCTAGGTCTATCTCAACCAAATATTGGTTTTAGTGGGTGTGCTAAATTATAAATTGCAAGAAAATCTTCAGTATCAACATGATTTATATCTTTTTATCCTTTGTCTTTTATATTTTCTTTGTGATGATGAGTTAATATAGATTGAAATCAATCTAAACGTGCATACTAATCTTGCTTGCTTAATTATGTGTGTCACTATTTAAGAATTATTGAATATATTCACATGATAAATCTACTTAGAAATTGGTTATTTACTTTTTTTTCTTATCTTATGAAAAAACAAATTCTATTTGAGGCTAGGCCCTAAAATCACTATCTAGGGAACTCCATGCCTCTTCCTTAATGTCTAAGTTAGAGATATCATATATATTTAGTTTGTTGGAAAGGCCCCTCAAAATAGAGTGGTTATACATCAACCTATTAAGTGAATGTCAACATAAACATACATGGTACATATAGACCTTTGGGAAGCATTTTCCTCATGGGATCTTCTTCCTTTTATGAGAGGTAGAGTATTAACAAAACCTAGAATAATTATTGTTGTGTCAAAACACCATCAACATGAATGACAATCAAAAAATTCTCCCCATGAACACAAACTGAGTCACATCCAAAGTTTAAACTAAGACATTTTAGAAAATTTCAATTCAAATGGGCTAAAATATCCCTTAAATTGTAAAATAGGAGGATAAACACTCAATTGAAGTCTACTGGGGACAACTTTGAGCTCTTAGAACTTATTGATCATAGAATACCAAAATGGAGAGATAATAAAGAAAAATAAAAGGTTAAGCCCATTCAATCAACTGGTAATTCACTAATAGTTGTGAATACTCATTTTATCAATACATTTATCATCCCCTAGCCTATACCAATATCCAATACCATGGCATGCCTTGACCAAGGTGGGTACCCTGTGAATGTTCTAAGAATTGTGCATGACCTACCAAAGTACCCAAACAAGTTTTATCATAAGTTCATAGTTAGAAGACCTCAAACAACTGAAGATAATATATAATCATTGAAAGATGCCCTTATCAAAATGTAGGTGTAACATGAATATGTTGCATGCAAGTTGTTTCCTTATTCATTGGGGGTGACTGCCTATGCCTAGTACATGGGATTACCAAACAAGTTTGTAACCACTTGGGATGGCCTAGAAACTATCTTTTTAAACCATTTTAGGTTTCCCATTAACCCTAATATTTTATGCCATAATTTTGTAGCTATTAAGAGAGAACCAAATGAACCCATTGAGCATGTCCAGTGCTCAGTTTCATAAACATTATAGATCTACTTGATAAATCTAGATTCTTTGATGTCAATGTTCCTTATAAGGACCCCAACTGCACTTGTCTCCCTATCATTGGCCTATAACAAAGTTATGAACATAGAACACTAGATGGTACCTTGAGGATATAACATGAGTGCTTTACTATCTTTAGGAAAACCAAGAGATTATTACTAGGTCCCCATGATTAATAAAGCTCTCATTCAAAGCAATGTTGGGATCTAATGTGCCCTATTTTTTCAAGCTAAAAATGGGGACCCTCTTTTGTTTTGGATTTTGGTCTTGTACCTCTCAGAATTTCATTATGGTTACTTTCTTAAATCATCCTTCGATGAAATATACTAGATTATTAGTTACAAGTGATTGAATGAGTTTACTTTAATGTCTTTTCATTTCTTTAGTTCAGTCCAAGTTTCTATCTACTAGTGAGTTAGTTTCATCTCTTGAATTTGCATCAATCTACTAATTCTAATTGTATTTGTCTATCTTTATTTTGAAACACATTTTATAGCCTCCCTATAGACTATTTTGCCTTAGGTTTATGAAAATTATCTACTATTTTAGAGTTTTTTGTTGTTTAGTCTATTTTGGCTTTGATTTGATCTAAATTAACTATAAGTTTCCTCTGGTTCATCTTTTTCATTTGTCAATTTCATTAAAATGGATAAAAGTTACATTAAAATGAATTTATTTCACTAAGTTTTCATGCCTCTTTGTTATATTTTAAAATAATTAGCCATTTTCTTTTTAATTTTTAGTTTTTTGCTTTTTAAATTGAATATTGTTGACATGACTTCTTTTCCTTTTTCCTGCATGTGCTTAAATTGATCCTAACACTACATGGAAACTTTTCATAGTGCCCAACATCTTGAACCTTGTCCAAATGGAATTTTGGCACTTAGCCAATTTTACAAAAGGTTACTTGATGCCACGCATCAATCTCCTAGTGGTCTCAGATGCATTCAAGGGTATTTCAAAGACCTAATAAATTTTTTAGAGTTTACCCAATGGGTCTCTACATTAGCAAAGCTCTAGGCTAGCATGTGGGTGGGATGATGCCACACAATGAATTCTTATTACTCTACTATTCCAGAGATGTCCATACTAGTGCAAAACTTTTAGGTTAGTAGTTTGGTGAGATGATGTCATGTGGAATCATCCCATTGATTTTTTATCTTGGGGATGTTCATACATAAAACATAGCCCCAGGAAAGTAGGTGAGTGAGATGATACCACTGGCATAATCTTACTACCTTACTCCCAAATATTTTTGTAAAACCCAAAAATGATATCAGGTCCCTAATTAAGTGGGTGAGTGAGATAATGCCATGTGGATAAATCCCATTGCTCTACTATCTGAAGGTGGTCCATGCAAATTTGCAGCCTACTTGATATTTTGGTGAGTGGGATTGTGTTGTGTGTCATGATATTATTGTGTCATGGCTAAAAAGATCAGCATAGTGTAAAGGCCCAAGCTAAGTAGTGAGAGAGTGAGAAAGATCCATATGGAAGAATCATCATAATTTTATAGAGGCCAAAAACTAATTATTAAGGGCCATGCAAAGTTGTAAGACATAATATCATAGATGTTAGTCTCCCAGTTTGCTTGAGCCTAAGAAGAGTGAAGAGAGGCCATGTGGCCATGAAGTGAAAAAAAGCAAATGGCAAAGCTAAATCCCACATATGATGACAAGTTACCAAGTGGTGAAATGGGACCCACATAAGCAAAGCCAATCACATGGTGAATTAAAAGAAAGTAGAATCCATGTGGTAAGGACCCCATCAAAATAAAGGACATGTTGGTAGTGAAACCAATAAGGCATGAGCATAAGATTAATGACCCATCTGAATGTCAAAACTATCAAAGGCCCAAAATTGATTGCACATTCAATTTGATTTGTAGAATCAAATCATAGATCAAATGAACCATAAATAAGATGAGAATAATAAGCATGGTGTACATAATGGGATTATGTGAAGAGCATAAAAGATAAATTTAGCCATAAAGAGGTGTAGAAATCAATTATGCATAAGCATGGACAACTGAAAGTCTCGATGCAATCCTAATTCCTTGTGCCTAGTAAATGAACATTGATCTATATTTACTTCAAAGTATAAGGCAAGATTTTGCAACAAGTATCTTCATAATGATTATTCAACCCATTCAATAATGTGGCAAGTTTATGGCGAATCCAAGTGGAAAAGAGAGAAGGCACTAATGTTGGGAAAAATCAAATGATTGCATAGAGCTTCATGGAGGCAAGAGCCAAAGAAGACGTTATACTAAAAATTTCTTACAAATGAAGGAGAATGCCATGTCTAAACTAACTATAGTAATGATAAATTAATTAGATCATATTTGATAGCAAAGGGTAGTCTTGGAATTGTAGTTTCAAATATGATTTTGTAAACTACCTAAAGTTGAATGCAATTAATATCCATAGCTTAGCTTGGGTATATTTAAGTAGAGTTTTTGATTTTAATAAAGGAGGGAGGAATTTTGAGTGGTAAATATTTATTGGAGTTGGCCTAAAGTGTACCAAACATTCTTTCACTATTAGTTACCCAATTTCCTTACCTGAAGAGGCTAATTGTAATAGACACCCTGTTAGACTTTGAAAACACAATTTGAGTTATTGTTTAGTCCATTTTTATAATTACATTCAATTAAAATCTTCATATATTTGATTTATACTTGTCATTAAGTGCTAAAAAATTCAAATGAGATTTGGTTACATAAAGATAGTCTTAGTTTAATTGTGCAATAGTTGATTAAATTGGTCTTTCAGAGTTATTCTTATTTTATCTAAGATTTTCCATAACCATGGTGTGTAAAAATTGCAAGTTGTGAGTTATGATTTATTTTAGATAACTTAGTTGATGAATTATTATCCTATATATGAGTGTGAATTCCTAAATTAGATTATGCCCATAGCTAGTTTTATTCACTCTTTAATGCCTAGCTTTGCTTATCAAGAATCTATCTTATAATCAATGTGTGCAATAAATGTAGGTCATTGATGTTTTTATAAATAGGTTAGATGAATCAATGGTGTTCCAAATTTCCCATTAAGAACTCTCCTACAATGTGTTTTAAGTTCTGTAATAGCTAGATTGGGCACATAGGGGTATAACTATGGTGAAGTCTATTCATTGCTCAAAGCACTCTAATGGTTTGTGTGATCAAAGATAACCCATTTATTTTATTCCCTACCCTCTCTCTCTTTTTCTCTTGATGAAACCTTTCCCTTAATGTATATTTAAAATGAATTGTATTAAAACAGATGTATAGCTTCATTAGTTAAATTAAGTAGGAATCAGACTCAGATAACTAGTTAGGAATCACCTAGTGTGAGCCTTTGGTGGAACAATTCATATGTTTGCCCATGTTATGTTTGTTTAATAAAATTTTCACCCTTAGATAACTAGTAGATCCTAAAAATAAGGTGAATCTATCCTAATGGGTTTGATCTCATGGTGATTTTCTTAGAATGTTTAACCTAATGAGCATCTTTTGAGGGTTAGTCACTTGCTGAGACCAACACTTTCTAGAACTATACGGAGGGCCCCAATGATCTTGGTAAAATTTATATTGATATTATTGATTTTAATTTTTATTTAGTTTTTTTTTTGTATATTGTTTTTAATAGTAATTTGGATTTCACTATAAGTCTCCCTAGGTCTAGAACTTCTCTAAGATGGCCTAACTCACCCAGTCAACCATTAACATTCTTAGACCTCAACATCCTTTACCTGAGGATCCCTTTGATTCCTTCTTGGTGTTTGAAAATGGATGTACATATGAATCCAATGATAATGTTGTAGACTATAGATGGGTTATGCATGAGTTGGGAATATAGTTTGAGGATGTTGCCTATGGGATATTTCCTTTCACTTTGAAGGGAGAGGCCCATGACTGGTACCTTAACTTGACACCCAACTCCATCACTAATAGTTAGAGCCTTGAACATCAATTTATACTTCTTTTTGAATCCAAACAAAGTCTTCATCCTCTCCAAATAATGTCCTACTTGAGTTAGATCAAGCCCAAGACCCCATCCTCACTATGACAAAATCCCTCCCATTTGATTTACTTTAACATGAGCTTGTTAATCATTTAGATGGTGACATTAGTAAAGTGAAAAAACTCATCCTTGCCATGAAATAAGAAGTCATGTATTTTCAAGAGAAATTGAAATGGAAATAAGAGGAAGAATTTAAAACTTACTAGGAGGAGGTCTATCATCAGACAGAAGATTCCTTCTCTTATCAGTCCCCAATGACGACATTCAATGAGCTGACCAAAAAAAGTGATGATATTAGTGCATAGAGATTTAATATAGAAAAACACAACCTCCTCTTATAGATGCAAGAAAAGATATAAAATGTCCCTTTGTCAGATTCCCTAAGTCCTTAACCATTGGAAACTACCCAACTGCTTATGCCCAATATCCCATTTAGTGAACCCCAGGTAAATGACCTCCCTAATTATGATTGGTAGAACCATGAAGTAAGACTTTCTTGTTATAACCTATTTTTTCAAGATCATGAAAATAATTTAGCATTCTCCTCTAATCATATGGAATATGATTTTCAAGATGGTGAAGATGGTTATCTAAAATATATGTACACTAACTTGTTTGAGCTATCTAAGAAAGAAGAGTGATCAAAATAACATTATGAGTTAGATGAGTCAGAAACAAGAGATGCAATAGATAAAGTTTTTATATCTATAATAGATTCTTTGTAATGGGTAATCGATGAGCCCCTAACTTATATAGTCATGAAATTTAAGATTTAGGTAAAATATTTTTTTATTTATGATCAACAAGATGATGAGTTGTTCTTTTCTAAACCCAAGGACTATTTTCCAAATAGTGTGATAAAAAACTCTCTTGATGCAAATGGTTGTAATCATAAGTTCATTTTTATAAACCTTAACTAATTTGAGCATCTAAATGTAGGAGATAATATGGTGGGGAATTAGTGGTCATGGCTTGATTTGCAACAAATAGAGGAAGGTGAAGGTTTGGATGAGATGGTAAAATTATCTGTTGGTTTGGAGGTTTTGAATCCTCCATCTTATGATAACTATGAGAAGAGTTGCTTCATCTTGAATATGTTATCCACCAGGTTGTTTATGCTCAATATGATTTTTTTATGAAGTGAAAACACAACTTTGATAAAGTAGAAGATTGTGGTGATTCTAGGGTGGTATGTTCTAATGAATATGTTGATGAATTTTACGATTGAAAGTTAAAATAATCTACTTTATCAAATGATTCATTTTATGATTACCATTTTGGTGTTTTTTTTTGTTTGAATATAGGTGATAATGTTGAATATTTTAAATATAGTAATCGTATGGAGTGCTTATGTCCTAATTTGAGGGTGTTTTTGTTCTACGAATGGGATGTCTTTAAGCATTCTGGTTTACTTTGTAAATTCTACATTCAAAGATGCTCATGCACCTATCCTATTGTTGAGTTAGCTCATTTTGATTATTAGTTGATTATGTAAATTTTACATTCAAATATGCTTATACACCTATCTTATTATTGAGTTAGCTCATTTTAATTATTACTTTACTTACTAAGCTTCATGAAAGAACTAATCTGACAGGTTGTATGATTGTCAGAGAGCTTCATTTTATATGGACTCCAATTAATGGTGAACAACCTAACCCAGCTACACCTTAGAACACCTAGGCACTTTGGCCAGAGTAGTCTTTATGGCTATAATATGCTCATGTAGAGTGTATAGATCAATGATTTATTAGAGTAGTCTACTTCTAGTTTGTTTGTTTTTTTATGTCTTGTTTTCCTAGGTTAGGTTTGCTTTCCTACTCTTGTTATTTGTTTTGCTCTTCAAAATTTCATACAAATGTATTGACCTTTTATGCCTTAATGAAAATCAGTCGTGTAATTTGAAGATGGTGTGATCTCAATGATGGTATTATCATGGTTTTTTATGATTTCAACATTGATTCTATGATTAATAGTCCCTTACATGTCTTGTCCTCAATCACTAGTAAGACTTGTTGACTAATGTCTTGTGCAGTGATTTCGTATGTGTTTTTTTAGCCCAATTAATCCCATTTCATGTTGGTGGTTGATCTTAAAAGGTAGAAAGAAGGTAGTGGCCTATTAAGATGGGATATTCTTGTGTATAGCTTCAATAATAAGGGTGGTAGATTCTCCCAATTGGTGATTAATGCCCAAGAGTGTTGTCCCAACATGATGAGTCTAAATTATGGGTAAGAAGACTAGGTAAAAGTATAGAATAGACCTATTATTGATGCATTGCTAAAATTATGAAAGTCTATGATACTCAATAGAGCATGGGGATGAATAGAAATGTGGATTCTTCTATTCCACACCTTCTAACTACACTTAAAATCACATCTTAAATCAAAATTAAGACAATGGATCCATGTAGGTTTTTTGAGTGTTCGTGATTTTTTTGAAATCATCATTTGACCCATGGTTTAGTTCTTTAACCCTTAATGGAGAGACTCTACAAAATTATTAAATAAAAAAATGAATCCAAAAACTAAATCCTAAAGTTCTCCACATATAGGGGTGATCCGAGTAACTCCACCATAGGCTTTTTGGCCTAGCTAGTAGTGGAGAAAGGCCTTACAAGGAGCCATAAGTAAATTTTTCAAGGATATGGATGCCTGACTAGCAATGGATCAATGTTCATGCCACTTCCCCTCCAAGCCAATTAACCTTAACTCCCCTCTTAGAGACTCAAATTTCTCATAAAGATTTGATGTATTTTAGTTGGATTCAAAAAAGGGAAATAACTGATAATCACTATACACACACACTAGAGGTATGGACAAAATATCAATTTAGTATGTCCCATGTTGAGGCAGGCTTTAACACTCTCATGTTTTAATTTTGTAGTGAGAATTATATTTGGTTTATGCACCTATTTTAGGTCTGAAGATTCATGTTCTAGGTTATGATTTATAAATAGAACTGTAATCATAGAGGTTTCATTTATTGGGATCTAACATGCCCCATTTTTTCAATCTATAAATAGGGACCCTCTTTTAATTTGGATTTTGGTCTTATACCTCTCAGGATTTCATTGTGGCTACTTTCTTAAATCATCCTTTTGGGCAATCTACTAGATTATTAGTTACAAGTGACTGAATGAGTTTAATTTAATGTCTTTACATTTATTTAGTTTATTCCAAGCTTTTATATAATATTGATTTAGTTTTAGAACTTAAATTTGAATTTGAATAAGTCTTAGTCTATTTGTCTATGTTGACAATTTTGACCTCACAGGTCAAATTGTCACCCTTATCATTCAAAACTTTGCATGTCATAATAGTTCTTCTTATTGGTAATTAGGTTGGTCTTGAAAATTACTTAAATTTATCATTATAAATCATGATTGACAGGTTTTAAGGTTGATTAGGTTTATTAAGGTTTTGTCTTTCATTTGTCTTATGCTTGTCTAGTCATTTTTTGGTCTTTCTAAGCCATTTTCAGTGGTGAAAAGAGTATAGAGTGCCTTGATGATTTTAATAGAAATTTTCAATGTAATTTTATGCCTAAAATATGAATAATCAGTTTTATCACATTTTGGACTAAGTTCATGACTCATTTCCATGTAATTTTGACCATTTTATGCCCTCTATAGAAGTTTTTGTAAGGTTTTGGAGGTATCTAATCAGTAATAATATTAATTCCATATTTATTCACCTTATAATACATTTTATAGACTATATAACACATTTTAAATCATTTCAATTAGAGATCCTTAGCAATTTGGCCTTTTTTAGTGTAAAACCATGCCTTTTTTAGGCATTCATACTAGTTTTCAGAGGATTTTTGTGAGAAAATAATCCAAAAAGATTAATTAGGTATTAATAGGGCCATATAAGTGGTTTTTATCAAATTTTAGGTGAAAATTTTACAAAATTCCACTTTGCTCTTATATTGACCTTTTTCGCATCTCTAGAAGGGTAGTTTTTAAATGCTCGATATGGAAAGAGGAGAGAGAGTTAGGATATAAAACTTTGGAAATTATTAGGTGTAAAATTAATCTTGAAATTAGTGTCATTTTTTTGTGGATTTTTGGCCTCATCTTTATGAACAATTTCTAAGAGTGATAGTAGGTCACTATAGCCTATATATCCAAGAGGGGTCTATTCTTTCACCTATTTATCAAGCTCAGAAATAGATGGAGATGAATGTTTTTTAGGTATTATTTTATAGGTCAGGATTCTCATTTTAATATTGGTTAATATGATAACTCTTTCTAGGAAAGTATTTATATCATAAAACCATGTTTCCTTCACTATCTTTGTGAATGGTCTTTTGGGTCAGCTTTGGAGCATAAATTGAGTTTTTAATAAAATTTATTAATATTAATAGGTTATAAAATAAAATTTAATTCATATAAAACTTCATCCATCCAAGAAAGGATTCATAGGTCTCCATCCTGAGTATATCTCCTTTGAGAGAATTTGAGTTGAGGTTTCATGTCCTTATGAAGAGATATGAGTTGAATGTGAGAGTTACAGAGGTGTATTTATTTATAAAATTCCTTATTAATCAAGTGAAAATTTCCATGGCCCCATTTATTATCTCAAAATATCTCAAATAAGGACTTGTGCTTATTTGAAGGCCACTATGTAGCAGACTATGTGCAATCTAATGGCACTTGTAGAGTTCACCTACAACTCAAAAGCATTGAAAAGGAATGTTATTTTGTTGATGAAGGTTATTAATGACATGATGAACAATATCGTGGACCTCTTTGGTAACCTCAAGGGCTTAAAATTCTCACCCATTTTATCTTAACTCACCTCACCCACTTTTTACAAACTTTAAGGTTTCCTCATGAAAATTAAGGTATTCTAATTTTTTAAGGTTTCATGTTTAAGATCTATATGTTGTGTTATGCCTTAAAATGCTTCATTATGGTTTAGGTATGGGTATGAGGTTATCTAAGGTATATTTTATTTAGTATTTAAATGGTCCTTGTCTTCCATTTCATGTCTTATCCCCACCACTATCATTTCACTCTCCTTCAATGCCTTTTTTTATGTTATTACCCTATTTTGATGTCTCACACCCTTATCACTCTTTTTCCACCTTCCTTTACCCTGTACCTCCCTTTTAGGTCTTATAAATGATACTATACCTCCATACACCCATGGAAACCTTGGAATCTATGATATCATGAAAGTTTTAGATTCGTTTGGTCTTATATCCTATTGAAGATGGAAAAACACATATACAACCAACCATTTGACTACTTTAGTAGAGTACTTAAGAGGCCTAACTGAGGAAACCTTTTAAAATACAAGTAGTTGAGATAAAATTAAACTATAAATGAAATATAAATAATTTTAAATTTTCATATGAACACCATGGATAATATTAGAACATACAACTCGAGTGGTACATTTGAACTGTCACAATTTATACACAGGGTATATCTCTCTTTGATGACTATATTTTGAGGGTACAAGCCAAAGGCACAGTCAAAATGTTGAGGGTAGTAAATTGAATCAAATTGTGTAAATAAAAATTCAAGGTGAGGTCACCACATAACCTCCTCACACCTTCACTCCAATCATTGTCCCATATAAACTAGGGCATACACCTAAAACCACTTCCATTAGATTAGACTTGGAAAATGAAGGAAGGTTTAGCAGAGGTTATGTTTGATTGAGACTATAAAGTCTCTTATGATAAAACAAAGTGATGATGATGATAAATATCCTAAGCACATGCATATTAAATCCCTTTACAACCTCAATAGAATCTAATATAGAAGATGGGCACCTACAACAGTACTCTAACATAGAATCTATAGTCATCAGTCAAGGGTAAGCAAGGTGAATTTCAAGAAACAAAGTTGAAGTCATCATGTCCTTGAGAATAGTGTCTTAATGAATAATATCTCACTAATAAGGTATAGTTGAACCTATTCTATGTCCAAGGCTCAACCTCATGAATACTTACAAGTGTGTCTTTTCCTATCATGGACTGTGATAAGCTAGTTGAGTTCAAATGCTCTAGTTAATAGTGGTTTAAGGGTGAAATATGATAAAAAGACTTATAAACAACCTAATACCTCTCAAGGACCATGAAATAATTGAGTAAATATTGGGCCAAAGAGAATAGAGTTATGCAAGAGATAAAAAAATCAAACTCAGTACATACAGTTGTGTCTGCTCCTCATTTATTGACTGTGTCATAAGCAAGTTGATTTTCAATGGTTTAAATAAACAAAACTTCAATAAGGATGAGTTTAATATGAAGCCCCCTATATGATATCATAGGTTTTTAGAGTTGTCATGATGATGTCATGGAGGTGTCTTGATGAGGGGATGAAGTGCTTTGATAGGCTAAGTGACAATGACAAAGTGTGCAATGTACTTGTCCTCATGAGCTTGAAGTATACTTGGTTGATATTCTACTTTTGCATGGTTAGATATGTTTAGGGAGGATTATGGAGTATTGAGGATGTGAAATAGGTCCCTAATATTTTTTTTAGTCTTTGAGTGCTTGTGTGCATGAGTGAATTTAATCTAGTTGATCATAGTTTTCATCTAGACACTTTGGGTCTAGTGGTAAAAAATATGAGTAGGAAATTTAATGACATCATAATTACCACATGTGGATGAGTCAAGAGGAAACAGTCACATGGGCATGTTTAATTTTGTGCCTAGTTCTTATGAACCAAATTTTAGGTCATGAAATGTAGTACATCAAAAGATACACAAGTATAAAGTTGGGCTCCCAGGAATTTTGACAGTGTTTTCCCATACTTAGCCAAAATTTCATAAGGCAAGAAAAAACTGAGTAGGCATTTTGATGGTGAAATATCTCACACATGTAGATGTTTTAAGAGAAGGTGATCATATGGGTTTATTTAATTTTTATCCTAGTTTATTTGTGCAAAATTTTAGATCATGCACTAAAGTATGGCAAAAGTTATGCATGTTCAAAATTGGTCTCCCAGATAATTTTTTAGCATAGTTGGCTCTGTGATAGAAGATTTTGAGAAGGCATTTTAATGACCTTATATCTTGCACATGTGAAAGTTTCAAGATTATTTTGTGACATGGTTTGATTCCCCTATGAAAGGTGTTCATATGGTACAAATGCAAAGGTCATGAGATTAATCGAGGCAAAAGATATATTGGTCCAAAGTATGCTTTCCAAACATACTACAGTTGGTCCCCATACTTAGTCAATTTGCATGATGTTAAAGATCTAGACCTAGTGAAGATCTAATGGTTCACGAGAGTTCATAATTCTATATCCAATGGTATGAATAGAATCAAATAGGTCAATGTGATAGCTATTTAGCAAAGATAAAGATCAAGCATCTTATAAAAGATCAACAGAGCATGTGTGTTTTAAGATGTCAAGAAGCAGAGAGATGTGGAAAAGTGCTCATTGTTTAATGACTGAGCAAAGGTAAAGGATAAGGATCTAATAGCAATTGGGTATTCATATACATTTATCTAATGGTGAGCGTTGATAGTTAAAGACCTGGTTGATTCGTAGAGATCGATGGTGCGTTTTGAGTCGACATTGTAAGGGTGCACGAGATGAGGTCAAAGTGACTGACGTTTAACATTGAGATTTGGTGCCTATGCATTATATTTCAAAAAAAATCAATGGTGCATAATTAATCTAATTATTGAGGACATGATATGTGAGCAAATTGGTCAAAGTTTAACTATGACCGTTGTCATTTAAATATTCAAATTTAATAAGGGAAAAAACCAATGTCTGGTCTTTGGGCCATATCTCTTGATCTAGATATAATTTTCTCATGTTGTAAAAATAAAATATGAATAAGAATCCATGGTCCATCTAATGAATCTAATTTTAAGATCTGTAAGTGTGTATAGTCAAAGATATTAAGGTTCTAAGTTGACTATGTGTTCATGCTTATTCTGTAAGTGACCCAAGAATAGTAATTGACCTTATGTAGATGTTGTTTCAATGTTTCATGGTGGATTAGCTATTAAGGAGTGTTTTATGAAGATGATCTGTATGGTATTTAGGGGTTTGATCAATTGATTTTTTGTATGAATAAAGGTTAAGAATTTAACTATGTGTTTGTTTATAATGTGCCTATATACCAGGTTAGTGTTTAAGTTGTTTGAGCATACATAGAGGTGATAAAATATGACTATGATCATTTGAGGATGTACAAATGGATGTAAGGGGTGGACCCACATATTTTAAATTGGTCTTGTGTTCTTATTTTGATCGATGAACTACTAAATGGGTGAATAGGTCTCCATGAGACCTATAATATATACAAGGGCCTTATTAAAAGGTGTAGTTGCTTAAGGGTGACCCATAGATGCTTTGGTGGACCTATGAAGTTTTTATTGAGCTATGTCTTCATGTGATAGTTGCCTTAAGGGTTAAGGCATGCCTAAGGGCTGAACAAGATAGTGGTTATCATGATTGCTCTATAAATAGTGAAATCAAAGGTGGTGATTTCTAGACTTGTGAGACTTAGATGAGGAAGTTTGAATGTGAAGCCAAGTGAAGGTAAGAACCTTTTAAATAAAAATTATAGGTCAATAAGTACCGATAAAGAGTGAAGAGGATCAGAAATTATTTTTTGTTAAGTTGGTACAGGAGGACATATAGGTCATTAGACCTTATGAGCCTAAAGGAGGTAGAAACTTGTTCAAGAGGTTATTTGAGAGAATTTATAAGAGAGTCTTCAGAGAGATGTGAGAGAGGCTTGTGTGTGTGAATTGCAGATCAAAAGATGGGTATAGTTCCATGTGGATGACTTGATGATCAAATCAGTTTGAGGACTATTTATATGACTTGTTGGTCATAATTTTTTTGTCATAATAGTGATATTGTTTTTTGAATGTGAGAGAAGGCAAGGTGAAGACTGTGTGAGCTTGGTGGTTGATCTGAGAGGTAGATCAGAGTGTAGATAGTGTGTATGACCATTTGGTCATGTTGTTAATATGGTGAAAGAGTTTTTCCTATGAAGGTGAAGTGTGATAATTAGATTTCCATCATCAAGTGTTGAAGACATCAATTCAAAGGTGGAGTTGTTCATAGGTGTTGTTGTGGGTGCTCAACATCTAAGGGGGTTGTTTCCTCCTTGCAAAGTGAAACATGCTAAAACTCTAGTTGTTTTGGGTGCTTAGCTAGATAGGTGTATTATCTCTTTATGGGATTATTGTCTCACTAAAATTAGGAATGTTAGTTCCTTGATCTGTTGCTTGATGGTCTAAATTGGTTCTTATTATTATAGGATAGTATTCCAATTGCAGGTTCTAGTGGGTTTTACTCCCCAAGAGGGTTTCCCACTTATGCCTTGTGTTATGTGTTTGATCTTGCATTATCTTTCCTGTTCATTGCTATGGATGATGTGTAAGCCTCATGACTGTATGCGTTGAATGATTAAGAGCTTAAAGGAATTAGAATTTAAATTGGATTATCTAGGCTCACTGATTCACCCCCCTTAATTATTATACCTCTAAAATTGGTATCAGAACGAGTCCTTTAGAGGAAGCCTAATAGATTGAAGGTGATCCTAAGTAGGTAGAAAGATGGCTATGCAGTTAAAGAAATAAAATCTATAGTGGAAGACTATGATCAAGGCACTTGAAGAACAATATGTACTTTGAATAGATATGGCAAAGAGTGATCCGGGAAATAATTCAGGTGACAATTCGAGTGATGGTTCCACCCCAATTGATGACGAAACTTTTGGGAGCCATAACTTTTGCACCATAGCTCCAACTAAATCACCGTTTAAACCATTAGAAAGCTAAGAATGAGGATAACATGGTGATATGGCATGGATATTTTCTCAATGAATTTTGACCCCAAAAAACCCAATGGAAGTGCCTCAAATTTCAATTTTAGTAGTGCAGTCTAAAATAGTAAGTTTCTAAAAATAGTAATTCCTTGAATTTTGTATTGTTTAAATCATAGAAGTCAAACCACTTGATCTCCCTCGATATTTTTTACCTTACACATCCTCCCCATTATTTCAAAATGTGTATAAATTAAGATTTAACTCAAAATGGAAATCAAACATCTCTTCCCAGAGATAAGCATATAGTTGTATTACAATCTTGAGTAATAAAACATATCTTCTCAAAGAATTCATTGTTACTGTGTTATTTTTGTGTTCTGAAAATATTTGTCAACCAAAACTTCTAAGTTTTGGATCAAAGAGCATGAGAATATTATTAATGATCTCAAGGTTTAGCTAGTAGATGCCAAGACAAGTTTGTGTTCAAAAGAAAAGGACATATTGTTTGATAAATAAGTTTTCCATGATAGTGAAGAAGAAGTTGATTTAGAAGTTGAGCTCATGGGTACACTTGGTGAACTACAGGAGTCAAAGAAGAATAATCATAATATGAGAAATATGATCAAATGTATTAAAGCACAAGTCATTTCTCTTGAGGGAAGTTTGATAGATCAAGCATGTAGAATAAAAGATGACATGGCTAAAGAAGCTAAGAGTGATAAGGAGACTATCCAAGTTCTCAGAGGTCAGTTAATGGATGCAATTTCAAGTATAAGAGTTAAAGAGGATGAGAGAATTTAATTGGAATCAAAGCTAGGTTCATTGATGGATGAGCATAAGCAATTTATTGTCAAGATAAGAAAGCTTGAAGAAGATCAAAAGAAGTCAGATCAGGTCAAGATAAATGAAAGAAGGTCAGTTAGACCACTAAATTATTTAAGTTATGATAGTTTATTTCATGGTCATTTTTATACATGTAATAAGTATGGTCATAAAGCTAAGGAATGTAGAATGAAGTTAGTCAAGTATGAACATTCATGGATCTATGATAGAAAGATTTTTTCGCCAAAATTATATCATAGTTTAAATTTGTTAAAAGATATGAAAGATGTTATTTGTTTCATTTTTCATAATATTGGACATATTATTAGATTCTATCCAAATAGTTTTAAGAGGTCTTCAAGGTATGTCAAAGGATATAAAGCTCTTAGAAGGTTTGAGAAAACATAAGTATGGAAACCAAAGTTAATCATTGTCAATTCCTATAATCATAAGATTAATAAGAAAGTTACTCTCAAAGGATATGTTGCAAATCAGGATAAGCTCAAGGATCAAGTAGGTAAGATGGTTGTAGAAGACAAGAAGAGTAAAACTATGGTATGAAGACCTGAGGCAGCAAAAACTAAGAAGACTAACCTTGTTGAGTCCAAGAGTCTTGATGGATTGTTTGCGAAGGTGGAAAAAGAATCAGAGATGAAGGAGAGTCAAGAGTTTTTATTGACAACATTTGTTAACAAGTCTGAATCAAAAAATATGTCAACTATCTAGATATAAAAAGAAAAATAAAAGTCAATTCAAGTCAAGCTCAAGGAGAAAGCCAAGGTGTTGATTGAGGCTAGTTCTAAGCCTAAGAATAAGAAGAAGAACTATTAATATTAGATGACCATGGAGGAAAAGGAATATGAGGAGTTGTGAAAAACTCCTAGTTTCACATTGTTCTAGGATATTATTGGTTAGGGTGTCTCTATCTAGGCTTCAAGGAGACACTTGTTAATCAAAGGAAGCTTGGTGGCTGTCAGATATTGTTTGATGAGTTGTTATGAAAATAAGGTATGTTTGTGCATTCTCTTTATATATGTTTTATTGGAGTAAATAAGCTTGTGAATAATCTCAATTGTTCTATCTTGAGAAGGATTTAGCTTGTTGACCATGGTTTGGATTCTCTAGTATAAAGGTGAGTTTCAAATATCTATCTGCATATTGGTTTATGGTAGATGCTAGGTAAGACTATAAGTTGAAGGAATTTCTTCTAGGATTATGTTCTAGATATGTATAATCCTATTAAAGGCTAGTTGAATAGTTGTGTATGCCATGAAAGTTCATAGTGTTCTAAAGATGAATTATCTTTATATGAGTATTGACTGTGATTGGATAATATTTGAAGACTTGTTTAAGATGTCATGTTCTTGATGAAGCATGAAGTTAGGGGAGCTTTGTAATTGGTTAGGTCCTAAGATAAGAGGAATGAGTATTTGAATCTAAGTAATAAGGATTTTGTGATCAAGATGATAATTCCAATTAGAGAAGGTCTTTGGCTAAGGGGGAGCAACAAGTTCATGAGTTTTCTCTAGAGGTTTATGAAGGAGTTGTAGTATAGGATCAGAATGGATGGTTTCAGATGGTATAATGAGTTTGATGTAATTTCAAGAATATTTTGATGCTAATAAATGTCTATACACTTATTTTTTATTTTCTCCAGGTGATTTTGTGGTCTGAAGGTATGTTTGAGTCAAATGGAATATTTATAAGTGCTTTCTAGTTTCTCACTTTTTGGCTTAAGGGCAAGCATGCCTAAAATAGGTTATAAGAAGTAAATTATCCCACTAGTGTGGAAGATCAAAATTTTATCTAGAAATGTGTGATGGGTGTCTCCAGGTGTGCAAGAATTTTTAGAGGTGTACATTGACCAGAAGGAGGTTTGTTGTCTTTGATTGTTTTAAGATTTTAGGGTTTTGGTATTTGATAGAAAAGTGGTTTTCCTTGTAATTTGAGGTCTAAATATTATTAATAGGTTGAATGGTATAAATGGGTTGTCAAATCAAGCTTCATAGAGAATTGAAGTTTTGTGGTTCTCAAATTATTCAAGTTTTTTGTAAATATGGAGGGCTAATTAGCTAGTAGGTTTGTGAAAGAAGTATGTTGCAAAGGATGGGATTTGTGATTAAAATTTTTATTCTTTATGGGGCATATGATATTTATTTATATATGTATATTCAAGTCTTGAAGATGTGTCTACTAAAAATTGTGGGCTCTACAAGTAGGGCTACAAGGATGCTAGATGGGCCTAGTTTGAAGAAGAGTGTTTTTTTCTTAGTTTTTTCCAAAAGAGAAAGGTATGTTTTTTTCAAGAAGATTTATCAAGTTTTTTGAGAGCATATTTCCTATTTTGTGAGTGACATGAAGTTCTGTTAGTGGTCCTTATGGTGGTTTGATAGAGAAGGCTAGTAAGCCTTTATGTTGGTTCTTCATGGTGTGTGGAGATCTGAATATACTCAAGATGTGAAATGGCTCAAAAATATTAGGGGGATTCCCTATAAGATGTTTCTTGGTGAGTTACATCAGATTTTATTTCTTTTTTATGTTCTTTCTTCATTTATTGCAGTGCTTGGTTGAAGAGAATGTTGGCATGGAGCAAAAAGATGTTGTCAAGGTAACCAGAAGTAGGCTTAAGGTAAGGGGGAATTTGTATCATATTTATAAGATGGCCCTTTCCTATTTATGGTATTTTTAGGTCTTTAGGATTAGTTGGTGCCCACTTTGTCATTGTGTCAAAGGGGGAGAAAGTTGTTATTGTGGGAGTGTTTGAAGAGAGAGAAGGTGAGTTGTATATTGCTATATATGATAGTTGTTGACATCAATAACAAAGGGGTAGATTGTTGGAGAGTTGTCATGATGATTTAATGGAGGTGTCCTTATGAGTGTATGAAGTGTTTTGATAGCCTATGTGACAATGACAAAGTGTGCAATGTACTTGTCCTAGTGTGATTGAAGTATGTTTGGTTGATCTTCTTCTTTGGCATGGTTAGAGATGTTCAGGGATGAGTATGGAGTATTAAGGATGTGAAATAGGTACCTAAGATGTTTTATAAACTTTGAGTGCTTATGTACACAAGTTTATTTCATTTGGTTAATCATATTTTTCATCTAGACACTTTGGTTTCAGTGGTAGAAAATATGAGTAGGCAGTTTTATGACATCGCCATTATCATGTGTAGATGAGTCAAGAGGAAATGGTCACTTGGGTTTATTTAGTTTTATGATTAGTTATTATGTGCCAAATTTTAAGCCATGCGATGTATCACATCAAAATATATGTAAGTGTAAAGTTGGGTTCCTAGGCATTTTGACAGTGGTTTCCAATACTTAGCCAAATTTGCATAAGGCAAGAAAGAGCCAAGCAAGCATTTTGATGGTGGCATATCTCACACATGTGGACATTTTAGGAGAAGGTGATCATATGGGATTGTTTAGTTTTGAGCCTAGTTTATTTTCACTAAATTTTATATCATGCACCAAAGCATGGCAAAATTTTAGTTCTTCAAAGTTGGTCTTCCAGACAAGTTTTTAGCATAGATGGCTCTGTGACAAAAGATTTTGAGAAGGCATTTTAATGACATTATATATCACATGTGCAAAGGTTTCAAGATTAGTTTGTGACATGGTTGGATTCCCCTATGAAAGGTGTTTACATGGTGCAAATTCAAGGTCATGAGATTGATCAAGCAAAAGATATATCGGTCTAAAGTAAGCTTTTTGGGCATATTATAGTTAGTCCCCATACTTAGTTAATTTGCTTGATGTTAAAGATATAGACCTAGTGGATATCCAACAGTTCATAGGAGTTCATATTTATAGATCCAATGGTGAGAATGGAGTCAAATGGGTTAATATGATAGCTATTTATAAAAGATAAATATTGAGCATCTTATAGAAGATCAACATAGCGTGTGTGTTCCAAGATGTTACGAAGCAGTGAAATGAGGACACGTGTTCATTATTTAACAACTAAGAAAAGTTAAAGGATAAGGATATAATGGTGAGAGGGTGTTTGTATAGATTGATCAAATGGTGAGCATTGATATTTAAAGACCTGGTTGATATGCAGAGATTGACGATGGTATTGAGTCAACATTTTAAGGGTGCACAAGATGAGGTCAAAGTGACTGAGGTTTAATGATTGAGATTTGATGCCTATGAATTAAAGTTTTGAAAATATAATTGGTGTATAATTAATCTGAGTATTGAGGACATGATATGCAATCAAAGTGGTCGAATTTTAACTGTGACAGTTGTAATTTAAATATTCAAATTTAACAATGGAAAAACACAGTGTCTGGTCTTTGGGCCATATCTTTCGATCTAGATAGAATTTTCTCATGATGTAAAAAGAAAAGATGAAGAGGACTCCATAGTTCATCTAATGAACCTAATTTCAATATTTTTAAGTGTGTAAATTCAAATATATAAAGGTTCTGAGTTGACTATGTGTTCATGATTGTTCTGTAAATGACTTGAGAAGAGTAATTGAACTTATGTAGATGTTGTTTCAATGTTTCAAGGCAAATTATCTATTGGGGAGTGTTCTAGACACCATGAGGATGTTATGTATGGTATTTTTAGGTTTGACCAATTTATTTTTGTATGAATAAAGTTTAAAATTTTGATTGTGTGTTTGTTCATAATGTTCATGTGCACTAGGTCAGTGTTTCAGTTGTTTGAGCATATGCAGAGGTGAGAAAAGATAACTATGATCATTTGTAGATGTCATAGGGGACATAAAGAGTGGACCAACATATTTTAAATTGGTTTTGTGTTTTTTTTATGGATGAAGTGATAAATATGTGAATAGGTAACTATGAGACCTATAAGAGCTATAAGGGCCTTATTAAAAGGTATAACTACTTAAGGGTGACATAGATGCTTTAACTGACCCATAAAGTTTGTATTAAGCTATGTCTTGATGTGATAGTTTATTTAAGTGTTAAGGCATGCCTAATGTCTGACCAAGATGTTGGTTATCATGATCTCTATATATAGTGAAATCAAAGGTAGTGATTTCTAGACTTGTGAGACTTGGATGAGGGAGTGTGAATGTGGAGCCAAGTGAAGGTAAGAACCTTTGAAAGAGAAGGTATAGGTTAGTGAAAACTAGAAAAGATTGAAGAGTATCAAACATGCTTGTTTACTTAAGATTGTGTAAGAGGACATACAGGTCATTGGACCTTATGATTCTAGAGGAGGAAGAATGAGCAAGTTACTTAAGAGGTTTGAGAGAGGCTTATGTGTGTGAATTAGGGAGTGAAGGAGGGGTAGGGTTCCCTATGCATGAGTTGATGAGAAAATAAATTTGAGGACTATTTGTATGACCTATTAGTCATAATTATGTTGTTATAATAGTGCTCTTGTTGTTTGAATGTGAGTGAAGGCAAGGTGAAGATTGTGTGAGCTTGGTGGTTGATTTGAAAGGTAGATCAGAGTGTGGATAGTGTGTATGACCATCTATTCATGTTGTTAAGGTGGTGATAGAGTTGTTGCTATGAAGGTGAAGTGTGATAATCATATTTCCATCATCAAGTGTTAAATACATCAATTCAAAGGTGGAGTTGTTCATAGGTGTTGTTGTGGGTGCTCAACATCTAATGGGTTTGTTTTTTATTTACAAGGTAAAACTTGTTAAAAGTATAGGTGTTGTGGGTGCTCAGCTAGATAGGTGTAGTATCTCCTTGTGGGATTGTTGTCTCACTAAAATTAGGAATGGTACTTCCTTGATAAATTACTTGTTGATCTAAATTGGTTCTTGTTATTATAGGCTAGTAGTCTAATAACAGGTTCCAGTGAATTTTATTCCCTAAGAGGGTTTCCCACATATGCCTTGTGTTATATGTTTGATATTGCATTGTCCTTATTATTCATTGATATGGATGATGTGTATGCCTCATGAATGTATGTGATGAATGATTAAAAGCTTGAAGGAATTGGAATTAAAATTGGATTATCTAGGCTGATTAATTCAACCCCTCCTCTCAATGATTATACCTATAATAATTGGTATCATAGTGGGTCCTTTAGAGGAAGCCTAAAAAATTGAAGGTTATCCTAAGTAAGTAAAAATATGGTTAAGTAGTTGAAGAAATAAAATAAATAGTAGAAGGTTGTGATCAAGTTGCTTGAAGAATGGATATGTACTTTGAATAAAGATGTTAAAGTGGATGAGAATATTATCAATGATCTCAAGATTCAGCTAGTAGATGCCAAGACAAATTTGTGTTCAAAAGAAAAGGACATCATGTTTGATAAAGAAGTTTTATATGATAGTGAACAAGAAGTTGATTTAGAATCTAAGCTCATGGGTGCACTTGGTGAACTAAAGAAGCAAAATAAGAAGAATTATAAGATGAGAAATATGATCAAAGGTCTTGAAGCACAAGTTAGTTCTCTTAAGGGAAGTTTGATAGAGCAAGAATGTAGAATAAAGGATGACATGGCTAAAGAAGCTAAGAGTGATAAGGAGACTATCCAAGTTGTCACATGTCAGTTAATGGCTGTAATTTTACATATAAGAGCTAAAGAGGATGAGAGCATTCAATTGGAAACCAAGCTAGGTTAATTTATGGATTAGCATGAGCAATTTATTATCAATATAAGCAAGCTTGAAGAAGATCAAAAGAAGTCATATCAGGTCAAGAGCAATGAAAAATGGTCAAGTAGACAACCAAATGCTTTAAGGTATGCTAGTTTATTTCATGGTCATTGTTATACCTGTAATAAGTATGGTCATAAATATAAGGACTATAGAATGAAGTTAGTAAAGTATGGACATTCATGGAGCTATGATAGAAAGATTTTTTGGCCAAAGATTGATCATAGTTCAAATTTTTCAAAAGGTATGAAAGATGTTATTTGTTTTGGTTGTCATAAGATTAGACATATTACTAAATTCTATCCAAATAGTGTTAATAGGTCTTCAAGGTATGTCAAAGGATATAGATATCCTAGAAGGTTTGAGAAAGGACAAAATTAGGAATGGAAACCAAAGGTAATCATTACCAATTATTTTAATCATAAGGTTAATAATGAAGTTGCTCTAAAAGGCTATATTGTAAATCAGGATAAGCTCAAGAATCAAGTAGGGAAGATGGTTGCAGAAGACAAGAAGATTCAAACTATGGTATGGAGACCTGAGGCAATAAAGACTAAGAAGTCTAACCTTATTAAGTCCAAGAGTCTTGATGGATTGTTTGCCAAGGTGGAAAAATAATCATAGATGGAATTTCAAGAGTTTTTATTGACAACATTATTTGAAAAGTCTGAAATAGAGAATATGCCAAATGTATAGATAAAAAAATAAAAATAAAAGTCAATTCAAGTCAAGCTCATGGAGAAAGCCAAGGTGCTGATTGAGGCTAGTTATAAGCCTAAGAAGAAGAAGAAGAGCTATCAATATCAGATGACCAAGGCATAAAAGGAATATGAGGACTTTTGGGCAACTCCTGGTTCCACATTATTCTAGGATATTGTGGGTCAGGGTGTCTCTATCTAGGATTCAAGGAGATACTTGTTAGTTAGAGGAAGCTTGGTGGCTATCATATATTATTTGATGATTTGGTATGAAAATAAGGTATGTTTTTGCATTCTATTTATATATCTTTTTTTGGAGTAAAGAAGCTTGTGAAGAATCTCAATGGTCCTATATTGAGAAGGAGTTAGCTTATTGATCATGGTTTGGATGCTTTAGTATAAATGTGAGTTTCAAATATCTATTTGCATATCAGTTTGTGGTAGATGCCAGGTAAGATTATAAGTTGAATTCCTTTCTTCTATAATTATGTTCTAGATCTTGATAAGATTGTTGAATAGTTGTGTATGTCATGGAAGTTCATAGTGTTCTAAAGATGAGGTATCTCTATATGAGTATTGAATATGATTTGATAGTATTTGAAGACTTGTTGAAGATGTCATGTTATTGATGAAGCATGAAGTTAGGGGGAGCTTTGTAATTGGTCATCTCCTAGGATTAGAGGACTGAGTAGTTAAATATAAGTAAGAAGGTTTGTGTGTTCAATATGATAATGCTAATTAGAGAAGGTATTTGGCTAAGGGGGAGCAATAAGTTCATGAGTTTGCTCCAAAGGTTTATGAAGGAGCTATAGTACAGGATCAGAATGGATGGTTCCATATGGTATAATGAGTTTGATGCAATGTCAAGAAGAGTTTGATAATCAGAAAGGTATATATACTTATTTGTGATGTGCTCTAGGTGCTTTTATGTTCTAAAGGTATGTTTGAGTCAAATTGAAGATTTTTGAGTGCTCTCTAGTTTCTTGGATTTTGGCTTAAGGGAAAGTAGGCCTAAATTAGGTTATAGGAAGTCAAGGATCCCAATGGTGTGGAATCTTAAATTTTGGTCCAGAAATGTGTGATGGGTGTCTTCATGTGTGTAAGAAGTTTTAGAGGTGTGCATTGAACACAAGGAGGTTTATTGACTTTAATTATTTTGAGATTCTAGAGTTTTAGGATCTAATAGAAAAGTGGTTTGTATTGTGATTTGAGGTCTAAGGCTTCTTAATAGGTTGAATGGGATAAATGGGTTGTCAAATAAAGCTTCATAGAGAATTTAAGGTTTGTGGTTCTCAAATTATTTGAGTTTTTATCAATATGGAGGGTTAATTAGCTAGTAGGTTTGTGAAGGAAGTATGTTTTAGAAGATGATATTGGTGATGAAAATTGGTGTGATTGAGGGGGCATATGAGAGTGCTCTAGATATGGAGTTTTAGGTCTTGAATATGTGTCTACTAAAAATTATGGGCTATGTATGTTCTAGGTAAGGCTACAAAGAGGCTAGACAGGGCTAGTTTGAAGAATAAAAGAGCAAGGTATGTTTGTTTCAAGAATATTTCTCAATTTGGTTGAGATCATGTTTCCTCTTTGGTGAGTGGCATGAATTTATACTAGTTTTCCTTATGGTGGTTTGATAGAGAAGGCTAGTAAGCATGTATATTGGTTCTTTATGGTGTGTAGAGATATGAATATGCTCAAGATGTTCAATGGCTAATAAATCTTAGGGGGATTGCCTCTCAAATGTTTCTTGGTGAGTTCCATCATATTTCAATTATTTTTTGTGTTCTTTCTTCATTGGTTGCAGTGCTTAGTTGAATAAAGTGGTGGCATAGAGCAAAAAAATGTTGTCAAGGCAAGCAGGAGTAGGCTTAAGGTAAGGGGGAGTTTGTATCATCTTGCTAAAATGGTATTTTCTTATTTATGGTATTTTTAGGTCCTCAAGATTAGTTGGTGCCCAATTTGTCATTGTGACAAAGGGGGAGAAATTTCATGTTGTGGGAATGTTTGAAGAGAGATAATGTGAGTTGTATATTGCTATATATGATGGTTGTTGACATTAATGACAAAGGGGGAGATTGTTGGAATTTGTCATCATGATGTCATAGAGGTGTATTGATTAGTGGATGAAGTGATTTGATATCCTAAGTGATAATGAAAAAGTGTGCAATGTACTTGTCCTAATGTGCTTGAAGTATGCTTGGTTGATCTTCTACTTTGCCATGGTTAGAGATGTTCAAGGATGAGAATGGAGTATTGAGGATGTGAAAGAGGTCCCTAATATGTTTTCTAAGCTTTGAGTGCTTATGTGCAGAGTGGATTTCATCTAGTTGATCATAATTTTCATCTAGACACTTTGGGTCTAGTGGTAGAAAATATGAGTAGGTAGTTTAATGAATTCACCATTACCACGTGTGGATGAGTCAAGAGGAAATGGTCACATGGGTTTGTTTAGTTTTGTACCTAGTTCTTATGCACCACATTTTAGGTCATGCAATATAGCACATCAAAATATATGCAAGTTAAAATTTGGGTTCCCAGGCATTTTGATGGTGGAATATCTTACACATGTTCAAATTTGGTCTCTCGGACAAGTTTTTAGCATAATTGGCTCTATGATAGAAGATTTTGAGAAGGCATTTTAATGACATTATATTTTACATGTGTAAAGGTTTTAGGAGCAGTTTGTGACATGGTTGGATTCCCCAATGAAAGTTGTTCATATGGTGTAGATGTGAGGTCATGATATTGATCGAGGAAAAAGATATATCGGTCCAAAGTAGGCTTTCCAAGCATATTGCAGTTGGTCCCATACTTAGTCAATTTGCATGATGTTAAATATCTAGACCTAGTGGAGATCTAGAATTTCATGGGAGTTCATACTTATAGATCCAATGGTGCACATAGAGTCAAATGGGTCAATGTGATAGTTGTTTATAAAAGATAAAGATCGAGCATCTTACAAAAGATAAATGGAGCGTGTGTGTTCTAAGATGTCAAGAAGCAAAAGATGGGGACAAGTGTTTGTTGTTTAAAAATTGATAAACTATAAAGGATAAGTATCTAATGGCAACTAGGTAATCATATAGATTGATTGAGTGGTGATCATTGATAGTTAAATACCTAGTTGATCCATAAAGATGGATGGTGTATATTAAGTCAACAATATAAGTGTGCACGAGATGAGGTCAAAGTGATTGAGGTTTAATGTTTGAGATTTGGTGCCTATGCATTAAAGTTTAAACAAGATCAACGGTGTGAAATTCATTTGAGCAATGAGGAAATGAGATGTGAGCAAAGTGGTCAAAGTTTAACTGTGATCATTGTCATTTAAATATTCAAATTTAATAAGGAAAAAAACCAATGTCCGGTCTTTAGGCCATATCTTTTGATCTAGATAGAATTTTCTTATGATGTGTGTTACCTTGAATTTTAGTAGGCTCAATTCATGGGATAACTGCTATGAAATTTATCTATTTTGTAGCCTATGCACTCTAAGTTCACAAAATGAGGCCAATCACTACCTCTTTGCATTTTTTTCATCAAAAAAGTTAGTTTTTTGGGTATTTTTCTTCTTGTGTAGTTCGAAGAATTTTCTCTGAACTACACCTAGTCTAGTTTGGTGCAAATCATAGAATTTTCTTTGAACTGTACCATTGCATGAAATATCACTATTTTTCTCTGACTTTGCACATGCAAATTTGGAATTTTTATTCACTCCTACACTTGGGCCCACCATTACACTGGTAATTAATATGTATTAATTACCCTTATTATATATATATATATATATAACCCATGTAATTTTTATTTTTACCATTGTCTTTTCTCTCTCCTCACTATTTTCAATCTCATGTGCATCTTTCCACATCATTTTTAAATCCATTTATTCTCTTCATCATTTTCATTGATCGATCTAGTTCATTTATGGATTTTTCCTCATCAGACTTTTGATGAATTGTTTATTTTGTCTTTTTGTGTTTCTTGTTTAGGGTTTTAGTTTTAATTTTAATTATTTTCTTTTTTATTTATTTGTGGTTTTTGTTTGATTGGATCTATCTATTCTTGTTTTATATTATCAATACCCTCCTTTCCTTGCCAATTTTCATATGTTTGAAAAAATTAAAATAGTCATGAAATAAACCAAAATCCTAGGGTACAAGTCAGAGAATTTTCTTTGACATGCACCCTAAAACAGATTAACCAAGTCCATGTACTTTAGATAATTTTATCCAAGTTACACATCTCCATTCACTTTGGTGAACTTTGGAGAGTTTTCTCTAAAGTACATGAAGCTTGGTGCACTTCAGAGAATTTTCTCCAAAGTGCACTAGGTTTTTAAAAAAGAATTTCCAAGTGCATATCAAACAATTTTCTTTGATATGCAACCTAACTTCACCTGAGTGCATTTTAGAGAATTTTCTCTGAATTACACTCAAATAAAAATCTTGGGTACATGTCAAAGAATTCTCTCTGATATGCACCAAAGCAAACCTAACACCTAAAACATTCCAAAGGTGCAAATCAAAAAAAAATCTCTGGTCTACATCTAATTAACCAACTCCTATGTATTTTGGAGATTTTTTTTTGAATTGCACAAAAACCAATTTAAACCCATCGTGTAGTTTGAAGAATTTTCTCTGAACTACACTTTTCCCAAAAAAGACAAAAATATTAACTCTAGATAATTAAATTTTCTTATTTGCAGCTATTTGATAAACGATGGTAATATATTGGAGCTAGTCAATTTAGAATTGGAAAATATTCTTGGGGATTTGATAAACGATGGTAATATATTGGATCTTTCATATGAGGAAAATCAAGTGGCTTCAACTCCTCTCTCTTCTATCTAATGGTCAGTTAAAGAATCCACTTCTATTAAGAATAAATTTCAATCTATTCTTGCAAGAGCTAATGCTTGGTTGGAATCTAAAGGAATTAATTTGAAACATTTTAAGACTGGTTTTGAGGAAGAGTATGATGAAGAGACTGCTAAGAAATGAGAGGAGTTAAGAATCAAGAATAAATAAGAACCTTTTACTTCCAAATAGAAGCCAAAATTTGTATTTTTTAGTGAAGGAAAGAGGAAAGAAAAAGAAGCAAGCATAAAGGAAAGTTCTCAAGTGGAGAAAAAAGAAACCTCAATCAAAAGTGAGGCACCTCCTCAATCAACAACATCACAAGAGTCTTATCTAGTGCTTCAACAAACTATACAAAAAGAGAATACTCAATCAGAGGTTCCTTTGACTGAAAATTTTCAAGCCATGATTTCATAGGTAACATATTCCATAGTTCCTCCTATGAGTACCATTATACAAGTTGATCTTGCTCCTTATAAAAATGTTCTTTCACCACCATCTTCACCTCCTAGTGCCACATTTTTTCAAGTTCCTTCACAAGGTACACTAGACCAAGTTTTTCATTCATTGTCAAATATACCCAATCCTTCAAAGTCATTGGGATCCCAAACTAATTTATATTTCACCCATAAAGATATGGACAAATTTATGTTTATACCTTCCTCAAAGACAATAACTCAAGTTCCTATCATTCTAGTGTCCAAAATGTTAATAGGAACTAAAGTGGTGGTCACTCCAACCCAAACTCCACCTATTATTACTACAATCCCATTGGTTTCAACCCTATTACCAGATACCTCTATCACATTGCCTTCCATTCCACTTACTTCACAATCCATTGTCCCTCCCCAAGTATCCCAAGCTTTAACATCCTCTATCTAAATAGATTCATATCCTCTTCCTCCTTGGTTGGCATCACAAACACCTAAGAAGAAGAAGTGAGTAGTGGCATTGAAAGATTTTGATTTTACTCAGCTTGTGCCAATAAAGCCCAAAACAATAAAGAAGGCCAAAACTACGTCAAGGGTAATTTTTAAATCTAAGCATAAGTATGTTGAAGTTGTAGTGCCTCCCAAAAATAGAAACATTGAAGGTATTCAATCATCTGAATATGTAGTGGGATAAATATATCTTGGGAAACAAAATCATGAAGATGTGAAGGAATATTTGCAAGCAATAATGGCCTCCCTGATCAAGAGATATGATAAGGACAAAAAGATCAAGGATCAACTCAAAGTACAAGTGGAAAAAATAAATTCTGATTTACTAAAAATCACCCAACCTTATAAGTTTGTTGATCCTATTGTGCATGAAAATACTGAAAGAGCCATTCAACTTGTGGAAAAAATTGGATCTCAAGGTCATGCAGTCAATGCCTAGATTGAGTGATTAACAACATAGGGTATCTAATGTTTGTGTTCTATCATTAGATTCTTTAAGAACCTGAGTGAAGTGAAAATAAAAATTCACAAAATAATTGAAACACTCACTCAAGATTTAGAGTTAATTAAAAATGATATTGATACATGGACTCAACTTCACAAATTCAAACTGGAGCTTTTAGTTGAGTAAAAGGTCATTCCAAACAGCAAAATGTTCCTTAAATACAAGGAAGCTATGAAGAATAAAAAATAAGTTCTCAAGAATCTAATTAGAGATCTTGAGGAAGCTGAAGATATGTATGATAATAAGATGTCAAATCTTGTAAATAAAATTGGAAAACTCCCCTATCAATTTAAAAATGATTCTTAGGAAATTCTTCCTATGGAGATTGTTATTCAAGAATTTACATCTTTTCTCCAAACAAAGACTGAAACAAGAACTTTCATGTTGGACTCCATTGACAAATTAATTGAATTTCAAGTCATTTTGGATAAACTACAAAGAATCATGGACAAAATCAAGGATTTGTGGGTTAACTTAGAATATTCTATCATAAGGGTACTTGTCGTCTCCAAGAGTACATCTATCCAGATAATGATGAAGTCCAAGTTATATTGAAGAGATATGAGGAGTTTTTAGAGAATAATAAAAAGAAAGAAATTCCTATGTCTAAGGACACTTAGTTTAATTTTCTAATTTTTCATATATAGTTTTATTCAATGTAAATTACATGTAGGAAAATTACATAGTCCTAAGTCAAATGGGACTCTGTCAATGAATAAGTTAATGTATTTATATTGTTTCCTATTTTTTTTTCATAGCTCCTCTCTATAAATAGGAGGATTCTCTTTGTAGAAAGGATCACCAATGCTAATAGAGGGAAAATGTTGCTGAATTGTGAAACAATTTTTAAACTTTGTGTTCATATTGTAAATCAAAAATTTATTCAATATAATAAAATCAAGTGATCTTTCAACTTTGTGTTGAAATATAATTGTGGTGTACTAAGAATGTTATTTTATCTTTTCCATTATATTTTATTCTAATTTGAGTGACTTGTGGTGTAAAATTTATATAAAATGGAAGGTGCCAAAAAGCTGATTTTGGAGTCTTTGAGCTACTTATTAGTTTTTAGGTTTGTGATCATCATTGAAGGTGAATTATTGAGGAGACTTTGAGATGACATTTATTCTTCTTTGATAATTTTAATCTTTGTTAGAAATAAGGTGAAGACTTTGGGCTGCACTTTATTCTATCTTTTAAAGTTTACTCTATTGGTATTATTCTTGTTAATCTTTTGGATAACAAATCTGAATATCAGTTATATTTGGTTCATCACGTGATCTTAGATTTTTAAAGTGTATCACAAAGAATAAAAGGAAGTTTGTGATTGAACATCAATTCTGAAAAAAGAGAATTGGATGATATGACAACACCCACTATGATAAAATTATTGTAAATAAGTGTAAATAATTAAGTGTTGTGTTAGTTAACAATAAAAGGGAGCCTCCCCTTTCATTGAGGAGAGATTTTATCTCATCACACTGTGGCTAAAATCACCATTTTGATACCATTTTGTTGGTAACAAAATATTCACCCAACAATGTGAAAAGTAAAGATGAAGAGGACTCCATGGCACATCTGATGAACCTAATTTGAATATTTTGAAGTGTGTAAAATCAAAGATATTAAGGTTACAAGTTGACTATGTGTTCGTGCTTATTATGCAAGTGACCCAAGAAGAGTAATTGAGCTTATATAGATGTTATTTTGATTTTTTAAGGTGAATTAGCTATTAGGGAGTGTTTTAGACTCCATTAGGATGCTCTATATGGTCTTTAGAGGTTTGACCAATTGATTTTTTATATGAAAAATGGTTAAGAAGTTGACTATGTGTTTGTTCATAATGTTCTTGTGCACCAATTCAGTGTTCAAGTTGTTTGAGCATATACAGATGTGAGAAAAGATGACTGTGATCATTTGAGGATGTTAAAGGGGATATAAGGAGTGGACCCATGTATTTTTAAGTGGTATTATGTTCTTTTTTTGATTGATGAAATGCTAAATAGGTGAATAGGTTTCCATGAGACCTATAAGAGCTACATAAGCCTTATTAAAAGGTATAGCTATTTAAAGGTGACCCATAGATGTTTTGTCCAACCTATTAAGTTTGTATTGAGCTATGTCTTCATGTGATAGTTGTTTTAAGGGTTAAAACATGCCTAATGTCTGACCAAGATGGTGGTTATCATGATTGATCTATAAATAGTGAAATCAAAAGTGGTGATTTCTAGACTTGTGAGACTTGGATGAGGGAGTGTGAATGTGGAGCCAAGTGAAGGTAATAACCTTTTAAAGAGAAGGTACAGGTTAGTGAAGACCAATAAAGAGTGAAAAATATCAAACATGTTTATCTGATTAAGTTGGTATAGGAGGACATATAGGTCATTAGACCTTATGATCCTAGAGGAGGTAGAATGAGCAAGTTGCTCAAGAGGCTATTTGAGAGACTTTGAGAGAGAGCCTTGGGAGAGATTTGAGAGAGGCTTGTGTGTATGAATTGGGGATTGAAGGAGGGGTAGAGTTCCCTATGGATGATTTTATGAGAAAATTAGTTTGAGGAATATTTGTATGTCCTATTAGTCATAATTTTATTGGTATAAAATTACTCTTGTTGTATGAATGTGAGCGAAGGCAAGGTGAAGACTGTGTGATCTTGGTGGTTGATATGAAAGGAATATCATAGTGTAGATAGTGTGTATGTCCATCTAGCCATGTTATTAATATGGTGATAGATATGTTTCTATGAAGGTGAAGTGTGATAATTAGATTTCCATCATTAGGTGTTGAAGACATCAATTCAAAGGTGGAGTTGTTCATAGGTGTTATCGTGGGTGCTCAACATCTAAGGGGTTGTTTCCTCCTTGCAAGGTAAAACTTAATAAAATTATACTTTTTGTGTGTGATCATCTAGACAAGTGTAGTATCTCCTTGTGAGATTGTTGTATCACTAAAATTAGGAATGGTAGTTCCTTGATCAGTTGATTACTAGTCTAAATTGGTTCTTGTTATTATAGTACAGTAGTCCAATTACAGGTTCCAATGGATTTTATTCCCCAAGAGGGTTTCCCACATATGAATTTTGGTATGTGTTTGATCTTTAATTGTATTTCCTATTCATTGCTATGAATGATGTGTATACCTCATGAATGTATGTTTTAAATGATTAAGAGCTTGAAGGAATTGGAAATGAAATTGGATTATTTGGGCTCATTAATTCACCCCCGCCTCTCAATGATTATACCTCTAAAATAGATTAATGTAAAGATTATGATGACACTAAATTACTCAAAGTTCCTCATATATACACACTGATAACCACTTGTTTGGATTGCATGAAACTAGTGCTACGTGATGAAGGTCACTATCTTGGTGTAATTTGTGAGATGGGTAAGCTCACAAAGATCTCCTAGAATCATTAATTATTTTAAATAGGTCAAGTAAAATCACATAAAGAGTGACCACCTCACCTTACTTAGCTAATATTTTAGAAACATACACCTACAATCAATCTTTAGGCTTACTGTAGCAGGGTTTTATTAAGACATAATATGTAAACTACTCAAAGCATGATGATGGGTGTGACTCTTAAAGAATGTGCATTCAAAACATAAATGGTGATATGATTTTATTATAACATAGGGGTTCAAGCATCATGTATACCACCTCTTATATTTAGTCTTGATGACTAAACCCTATAGATGGTCAGATTGATAGGGGGTTACATACAACTTTATTGAGGTATATTGATGTCTTAATTCTTGCCTAGGCCAAAAGGCAATGTTAAATCAGAATATGATCAAAGAAATCAAGGATTTATGATCTTAAACCCTCATCATGGTAACCTAAATTCATAATCAACACCTACAACTAAGTGAATTGGTAGGCATGCTTTGAGTACACTAAGCAAGTTACTAGCTAGTTTAAGTGTAAAGGCAAGATAGGAGAATATTTATAGAAAATGATTCCATTAAGTTAATAATAACACTATGGAAGTTCAAGGATAATTTATAATGTATTTAATACATAGTATAAGTAGGCAGTAAACACCTACAGGCATCACTTCTTAACTAAGAAAACATAATGAGTTGACTGACAGTTGAGCCTATCCAAATTGAGGGTTTGTATTGAAAGTTTTGGCAAAGGTATTGATGAATATGTTTTAAAGGTGTATTCACAATGGTTTTAAATATATTAATAGGTTCCCATAGCATATAAATAGGGTAAATAAGAGTTCTCAAAGGATAGATTATAGTCATGTTTGTAGACCCTGCACACAGTCAATACTTCATAAGTCTATTAATGGTTTTATGAGATTTGGAGATGTTAGAGGTATGGATCAACCCTAAAAATTAGTAAAAAAATGTCTCCATCATTTTTTGAATCCTATCCTAGGATTTTTATATGTAATTAAATAGTGGGAGTTCCCTCTATTTTGCCTCAAATAGAGGGCACTCTCAAATGCATAAAATCTTGTAGATTTAGAAGGATATGAAGAGAAAGTGTGTTTAGAGATGTATGAACATTTAAAAAGGGTGTATAAAGTTTATAAATACATGAAAAATTGTGTTGAAGGTATAATATGTGTTTTAAACCAAATAGAGTGACCTAAACCTACATAGATGCAATCAACTCCTATTAGACCTAGACTAGGCCTACTACCTAATAGGGATCTAAGACCACATCTAAGGTCTAATGAGCATTCAAAATCATGAGAAAATGGGAATGGGGAGTTATTAGGTGTGTTAAATCTTTTTTTTTAAATATAAATTCATAAAAAATCCATTTCTTGGCCCAAAATCATAACAGGGTGCACAGAATGCCTTGGAGGGCTCAATAGGCCAAGTTTGGAAGCTCAACAGCATGGAGGCTTAGCATGGGACCTCAAGGAAATTAGGGATGTTAGAGAGGGTAATAAATAATTTTTTAGTGTAATTTTTTCATAGTTTTAATTTCAAAATTTCATGAAAAATCCTAAAGGGGTAAAACTACCTAAAACCCTACTCTAGCACCTACAACAGTACTCTAGCATAAAACCTACAATCAAAAGTTAAGGGTAAGCAAGGTGAATTGCAGTAAATAGAGTTGAATTCATCATGTCCTTGAGAAAATATTGAAGGGATAAGTGTCTTAATGAATAGTATCTAATTAATAAGGTCTATTTGAACCTATTATAGTTCTAAGGCTCAACCTCATGAATACCTACAGTTGTGTCTTTCCCTATTATGAACTATGATAAGCTAGTTAATTTCAAATGCTCTAGTTGATAGTGGTTTAAGGGTGAAATATGATAAGAAAACTTAGAAACACCATAATCCATCTCAATTAACATGAAAACATTGATTGAATATTGAGGTAGAGATAATAGAGTTATGTAAGAGATAAACAAAGCAAACTGTCCAAAGTTCACATACAACTATGTCTGCTCCTCATTTATTGACTATGTCATAAGAAGGTTTATTTTCAATGGTTTAAGTCAATAAAAACTCAATAAGTATGAGTGTAATTTGATTCCACCTTCATGATATCATAGGGGAATGTATATATTGTGATGACACTACATTACTCAAAGGTCCTCTATACACACCTATAGCCACTTGTTTGGCTTGCATGAAACTAGTGTTAGGTGATGAAGGTCACTATCTTGGTGAAATTTTTGAGATGGGTAAGATCAAAAATATATTATAGAGGAATTAATTATAATAAATAATTCTATGACACTCATACCAAGAGTGACCACCTCACCTTACTCAGATAATATTGTAGAAACATACAACTACAGTTTGTCTTTAGGCTTACAATAACAGGGTTTCATTAAGAGATAATATGTAAACTACTCAAATCATGATGATGGGTGTGACTATAAAAGAATGTACATTTAAAACTAAAATGGTTATATTATTTTATTCTAACATAGGGGTTCAATCATCATGTAGACCACCTCTTTCATTCAATCTTGATGACTAAACCCTATAGATGGTCAAATTAATAGGGGGTTACCTACAACATTAATAAGGTACATTGATGTCTTAATTATTAATTAAGACAAAAGGAAATGTTAAATAACAACATGATAAAAGGAATCAAGGGTTTGTGATCTTAAACCCTCATCATGGTAACCTATATTCAGAATCAACACCTACAACCAAGTGAATTGACATGTATGCTTTGAGTACACCAAATAAGTTACTAGCTAGTTTGAGTGTAAAGGCAAGATAGGAGAATATTCATAGAAAATTATTCCATTGAGTTAATAAAACACTATGGGATTTCAAGTATAATTTATAAGGTATGGAATATAGATTCTAAACATGTAGTACACATCTACAGGCATCACTTCTTAAGCAAGAAAACATAATGAGTTAACTAACAATTGAGCCTATCTAAATTGAGGATTTGTATTGAATGTTTTATCAAAGGTATTGATGAATTTGTTTTAAAGGTGTATTAATAATGGTGGTAAATATATTAATAGGTTACCATATCATATAAATAAGTCAAATAAGAGTTCTCAAAGGACAATTTATAGTCATGTTTGCAGACCCTACACACAGTCAATACTTCATAAGTCTGTTGAGGTTTTTATGAGATTTGGAGATGTTAAGGGTATGTATTAACCATAAAAATTAATATATAATGTATAAATCACTTTATCAATCCTCTCCTATTATTTTATACCTAAGGTAATAGGGAGATTGCCCTCTATTTTGTCTCAAATATAGGGCACTCCCAGATGCATAAAACCCTATAGATTTAGAAGGATATGATGAGAAAGTGTGTTGGGTGATGTATGAAAATTTAAAAAGGTTATATAAAGTTTATATATACATTTAAAATCATTTTTAACATCTCACATATGTCTGAAACCAAATAGAGTGGCCTAAACCTACATAGATGTAGTCAACTCCTATTAGACCTAAACTAGGCCTACTGCCTAATAGGGGTCTAACACCACTTATAAGGTATAATGAGAATTAAAAATCATGTTAACATGGGAATGGGTGGTTATTATGTGTGTTAAATCTTTTGGTTTGTATATAAATTCATGAAGAAGCCATTTCTTGGCCCAAAATCATAATAAAGTGCATAGAATGTCGTAGAGGGCTTGATAGACCAAGTTTGGAAGCTCACAACAGCATGAAGGATTAGCATGGGAACTCAAGGATATTTTTTATGTTATATAGGTTAATAAAAAAAATTATTGGAATTTTTTCATAGGTTGAAGGTCATAATTTCATGAACAATCCTTAAGGGGTAAAACTACCTAAACCCTCTTAAAACCCTAGTTTGGACCAGTTTGTAAAGATTGACTTGGAAACCAATTAAAATTACTTAATTTAATATTAAAGATACCACATGTTGTATTAAACTCTTATAGGTTCCTCCACATGCATTTTTTTTGTACCTTCATTTGTATGGAATAGTAAAAAAACTATACTTTTTCTTGTTTTAGAGTTAAAATGGAGGTTTTAGAGAGTGTGGAGAGATGAAAATCAATGTGAGAGGTGTATTGAGAAATTTTTTTGCCTGATAAAACTCAAAAATATAGAATAAATTACTCAAAAATCCCAAACCATTCATATATTTTGGGCCAGTCAGAAAATTCTTAAAAAAGTCAAGCTTTCCAATGGCCATTTCAAGGTTCTTGTACTTCCACAATGTTATAGATGACCAAAATTGAAATGGAGAATGATTAAATAATTTTTAGAGTTAATAAAGTGATTTTTTTTAGTTTCACACGTGTGGGCGGTCTCAGAAGCAAGATTTTCACCTTTTAGGCCTAGGAGGGCTAATTAGGCCTAATTTAGCTGAAAGAAGGTGCTAGAAAATATATCTACACTTAGAATTAGGACAAAAAAATTGTGTGGAGTTGTAATGGGATATAGGGCATCTTAAAATTTTCTCATTTTCCAAACATAATCACCATATTCTCCCAGACAAAGATCTTTGCTTGAAAAAAGGCTATATGGAATTGAGAGGAAATGCATAGTTTTGGTGTCAAATCAGATCTTGTTGAGTGATTGATGGATAAAATTGAATTTTTATAGGTATAGTATGCTATTTATAAGTCATTAATTTATGAAATAATTATAATTGAATCAAACTTGAATAAAACCCAACTTTTGCCTTCTACACCTAGTGAGAAATGAGAGCTTTGAGGAGCTAAAGGAGTAAATCAATGCATATAACTCTTTATGAGGTCTTTTAAAGTTATTAAATGAGATTATATGCCACATTTTCACTTTTAATTATTCATTAAAAAAAATTATTGAAGGTTATCAAGTTTGAAAAGGTCTCCAAGCTCTAAAAGGACTCTCCTTCCTTCCTACGCCCCACTTAAAGACAAAGTCAAATAAGGTTGAAGAGGTCCCATAACAACCTCATCAAAGTTTTGAAGAATCATTAATAATAATTATTAAGGTTTAAACTAAGGAATTGAATAGACTTTAATTCCTAATTTCATGGAGGAATACTCATTCACCAAGGAGATATACAAACTAAAATCTAGGGGTTGTAACAAGAATCTAGGCACTTTCCAAGTGGTCTAGGATTGAATAAACATTATGAAAAAGTTATAAATTCCCAAAAACATTAAAAAATATCTCTTCTAGTCCAACCTATGGAGGACTAATTTTTTTTGAGGTTGAATAAATGCTACATAGCACTAAAAGAGGAGTAAGACCAAGTTTAAAGTCCCCTATTTTGGGGGTGTTTTGTCTCCAAGCATTTATTTTTGATATTTTATTTCATTTTTATATAATGTAACATCACTATATTTTATATTTTTTGTGATTAAAGGATAAAAAAAATTGTACTCACCTTTTTAGAGAAATAAAAAGCTTTATTCCTTCATTTTTAGGCTTGTTGAGTGAAGTGTATGTGTTTACCATTGATATAAGCTAGTGAAGCACTTTTTTTCCTATGTAATTGCCTAGTTATTGTAAATTAATAAGAAATATATGATGTTTTATAGGTCATTTTAAGTGTCTAAACTAGCTTAATTTTAGGCATTGGATGTGAGTTCAATCCTTCTTTGCATAAATTGAGTTTGTCAAGTCCTTATTGTGAAACACTTTTGTATAAATCATCCCTAAGTGTATAAAATGTATGAAAAATTATCCCTTTCATAATATTTTTATTAAAATAATAAGTGGTCACAAAACATTGGTACATCACCTTCATTTCCAGTTTCTCTTTTAGTTTCATTGCAAACAGTGACTTTAGCACCCTTTTCATTGCTATAATCAGTAAATAGTAGGTTAAAAATAAGTTTTTGTTAAAAAACCAAGGTAAACAACCCTCTCTATATATTATCTCCCTTATTAATTCACACACACTCAGGAGATATTCCATGTTCCAATAGGAATGAGGAATAACACACTATCTCTCAAGGGCACACTCCAAATTGACAATAGTTTTTGGCATGCCCGATGGGACCCATTATCCTTGGCATAGCTAAAGTTTGGAGATGATTAGAAGTTCTTGAAATATCAAATTAAATTAATTATCATCATAATATGAATTTTTTTTCAAGTTTCATATTTCATAACAATATTCAGGCAACACTTTCATGCTAAAGGTTACCACAAGATCATCTAGTAAAGGTATTCCTATTGAGTTCATTGAGTTGCCTTATAATTATCAAGTTTAATAGGACAAAATCCTATCCTAAAAATCGATATTTGTATCATGGTCATCCTATTTTCCTAAATAATGAAATTCCCACTATCTAGATGGCCATCAGAAACTAAGTGTTTGTTTTATTCAATATAGGCAGTCCACTAAATTTAGCCTAATTTGATGACATACCTATATAAAATATTAAGAGTATCCCATCTATCATAGGATAAGATCAAACAAATCTTATTAACAAAATCAAGGATGTTTCTAACCTTTCTTCAGTTCATAATATTGTTCAGGAGAACATGGCTATTAGACTTCTTGTTGTTTCCTTCAAAGGAAAAGCACTAAAGTATTATAAAAACCTCCTAATGAACTCCATTACTTCCCAAGATGACTTAGGTTCATCCTTAGTCAGAAATTTTGAGGATAAATTTGATCACCTATCCTTAGTTGAATAGCTAACTACCATAAAAAGGGCTCCTCATGAGTTCATGAATGACTTTAACCTCAGATTCTAGAAAAAATGAACTAAGATACCTATGTTAAGTAGGCCATCCCAAGAATATGCATTTGTGTACTATCTAAGAGACCTCAATTATGACATTAGTGTCATGATATAGTCAATGGGTGATAATACCTTACCAAATGCTTATGAGGTTGTAATAAGAGTGTAAAATAGTCTGATACAAGCTGGTAAGCTTTCTCCAAGGCCTCCAATGCCTATCTTCCTAGAATTATAATCTATACCAACCTCAAGCTCCTTAAGTTCCATGTTATCTCCTATTCCACCTCCTCAAGCCTAAGTTATAGCCCCTTCTAATTAAGCTAGTGATCTTAGAGAAATAACAGGTTTATTGTAGTCATTTGGAAATGAAATAGTACAAGTGAAGAGGTATCAATATCAAGCAAATGGAGCTTATCAACAACCAAGTCAGCCCACCTATCAACCTTTCAGAGATCAAAGGCCTCCTTGTCAAGGATTTAGATATAATAGACCATCCTAACAAGCTCAAGGAGCCATAATTCAAGCTAAACCATATGCATCTATTGATCATAATGCACCTTCCACTTCAAAGGATATTTTTCCTACACCACCTCAAAACAACTAGATGCAAGATTCAGGTTGCCAACCCTCCAATCTCAGTGATGTTCAAAATAGAGCCTTGCTGTCACAAAACATTACTATTCTATAGATAACATAAGTAGAGTTCTCTCTTTAAGGAGGTCAACACCAAGAAAAAATTTTGGTACCACAAGGAGAGGTTAAAGAAGTTCAAGGTAAGCTTGATGCCATTAATGTAAATTTTCAAATAGATGATCATCTAGCTTTCAATCAAGGTGGTGAGACTAACACTTCAAGTGGCCAAGTTATAGCTATTACTAAAGCTAAAATAAGAGCCATTAATGAGGCTCAAGATAAGAATCATTATTCAAGTACTCCTAATATTATTTCCAAATGTGCCAAAGATTATCTTGTTGCCCCAACAACTCAAAATAATTAGAATGTAGAAGTTAAAAAAATTCATCAAGTACCTTAAGTTCAAGAGCACCCAGTGGTTCAAAAAGTGCAACCAAAGATTAGTGGTACTCAATTTAGTATATTTGATAAAATTAATAATTATAACATCATCATAATCATGTTGGATTACCTATCTATTCCAATACAAAATTACATACTCATTCAAGAGCTTTCATCTCTCAAGTTGACTCTAAAACCAATTGAGAAAGAAGGTGTTGTCTTGACTAATTCAGACCAGCCAATGAAGAAAAAAGTACAACATGTACATAATATGGTAAAGGTAGACAAAACTTAGGTTAAATAAAATAAAAATCCTTCTTTCTATCTCTCTTTTATAGTTTGTGAAACTTTAGTTCATAACTTCATGGTGGATAGTGGAGCCGGTACCACTGTTATGCCCAAGCAAATTATAGATAAACTTTGCTTAGTTTATGAACCAAATTTAAAAGGAGTATTGCAACTATATGGGTCACCAACAAAGATATTAGGTATTATCAATTAATTAAATTTGACACTACATGTTTATCCAAATGTTACCATTCAACAAGATGTAGTAGTGTTAGACTTGCCTCCTTACTTTGCCATGTGTTTATCAAGAGACTTTACCTCAAAGAATGGGGGATACTTATTATCTAATTGTACATATTTAATGTTGAGAACTAGGTATGTTAATAAGTTAATAATTCATTATTAACCCATTTCATGTTTCTATTTAGAGCCATAAATTTTAAGTGTTGTAAACACTAACTATGTCATCTCGAATGAGGTGCTAGAAACTAGTGGAGTGGAAACTAATTCACCTTTAGATGGAGTTCCAAATTTTTTCCTTGATGAATGGGCCTAAAAATTACATGATCATGATCCTTAAAATTTAATTTGGGATGAGGTACTTGGTGTTTATTTTCTCCATAATAATGATGCACTAATTCCATCCATGGTGAGGGATGATAAATCTAGTGAAGGTTTATGGAAATTATACTTTAATGGATCAAGTAACAAGCATGATACCAGGGATGGAATTATTTTGATTTATTAAACAAATAAAATTTATTTATCCTCAATCAATTTTCAATTTGGTTTTTCAAATAATGTTACAAAGTATGAGGCACTAGTTCACAGTTTACAATGGGCTAGGAAGATGAAAATCAACACCTTGCAAGTTTTTGGTGATAGTGAACTTATAGTTCACCAAGTAAGAGGTCTTAATGTATGAAAAAACACATTTAATAGATCTTATAAGCATAGGGTGTGGGACTTACTTGAGTATTTTTAAGCTTTTAATTTAGGTAATACCAAGAGATGATAATAAATATGTAGATAGGTTAGCTACCATAGGGGATCAATTTAGTATCTTAGCTGATATTAAAAATGAAAAAAATAAGATACATATTAACATGGTTTTTAGGTATTCAATTATGTATAACAATGATAATTGGTAGGTTGTTGAGGATGACAATCATATTATTAGGTTCTTGCAAGAAGAGGCTGAGTTCTTCTCCAAGAATCAATCAAATTACTTATAGTAGTATGGTGATCAGATTGTGAAACTAAAAACTAATAAGTTGCCCAAAGGATTGGTCACACTTCAGAATATATTCAGTGGTGATGATGAATTGAGGAAATAAAAATCATATTTGTCAACTAAAGAAGATTATTATTCCAATGTGGATATTGTATCTAGTAAGAACTTGAAATTGGGTGGGGTATGCACTCCTTCAAAAAAATAAGCTTTCATTGAATTATGTATAAGTTTTGTTGATGTGTTTGCATGGAAATATAGTGATCTAAATATATTTGACCCAAGTCTAGCTCAACACACCATTAAGTTATAGGTTGAAACCAAACTAGTGAGACAAAGGCAAAGACCCATCAATACAAAACTTGAGCCTATAATTAAAGATGAAATTCATAAGCTCATAGAGTCAACAATTATATTCGTAATCAGTCACTCAACTTGTGTAGAAAACTATATTCCATTATGGAATAAAAATGATGAGATTAGACTATGTGTTGACTTTTAGGATTTAAATAAGGCTTCCTTTAAAGATCATTATCCATTTCCATCCATGGAAAAAAAATTTATAGTTGGTTGTAGGTTCAGAGAGGTTCTTTTTGTTGGATGGATATAGTGGCTATAATTAGATCTTGGTTAAGGAAGAGGACCAATTCAATACAACCTTCACTACAAAGTGGGGGATTTTTGCATATAGAAATATGCCTTTTGGTTTATCCAATGTTGAATTAACCTTTCAAAGGGACATGGATATGTCATTCCAAGGTCTTATTAATAGGTTTGTACTTGTATATTTGGATGACATAAATATGTTTTCAAAGAGTGCAAGTTAGGTGTCTCTTAATCCCAAAAAATATGTCTTCTTAGTTCATGAAGGTAAGCTTCTTGGGCATGTGGTTTCAAATTATGGTTTAAGTATATATTCTAAAAGAATAGATTCAATTCTAACTCTTTCCTTGCCTAAGCATAAAAAGGCATTGCAAATCTTCTTGGGAAAAATCAATTTTATAAGAAGATACATTTTAGATTTTTCCACTTTAGCTAAGCCACTTACAATCATGCTAAAGAAGAATCAAAATTCCAGCTGGTCCAAGGAAAGGATAAAGAGTTTTGAAGATATTAAGAGAGCCATAGCTAGTGATCCTACACTCATAAATCCATATTTCAAAAAAGACTTCATCTTGTATACCTATGTTAACATGGACAGCATTTTGGGTATTCGTATGCAATAAAATCATGAGGTCTTGGAGCAGCCAATAGCCTTCTTTAGTCAAGGCTTGGAGGAGTATAAATCAAGGTATTATTTTGTTTTAAAACATGTACTTTTAGTAATCAGGGCTCTCAAGAAGTTTATATACTTGTTGTCTAATAATAAGATACACATAATAATTGCCCATCAAAGTATCAAAGAGTTCCTATTGAACAAAGATATAAATGAGAAGAGATCTAGTTAGATAATGAAGGTAATGGAGTGTGATGTGGAAATTAGGGTCACAAAGTTTATTAGAGGTAAAGGACTTTGTGAGCATCTAGCTCAAGACTTGCAAGAGGCTAATAAAGTGGTTTTGGTGTCAAATGATGAATAAGTTGTAGCTGATCATACCTTGTCTTACAACTAGTTTCATGACTCAACAAGATATCTCTAAAATGGTCATTATCCTTCTCATTTAATTGCTTTAAAAATAAGATATTTCATATTTCAATTCATTCCATTTCTTCCTGTTAATGGTGTTCTTTTCAAGAAATATATCAATGGCATGTTACTAAGGTGTATAGAGCTAAGCCAAACACAAAGGTTTCTTGAAGAGTTCTATGATCGACATGGTGGAGGACATTTATTGGTAAGGAATACAACCCTTAATATCATGAGAGGTGGGTACTATTGGCCAAAGATATTTGGTGATTATCATGCATGGGTTAGGAAATACGAACGTTGTGTTATGTTTATAGGGAAAGTGAAACTTGCAGCCTTACCTCTTTAATCGATTGCAATGGACCATCCCTTTGTCCAATGGGGATTAGACTTTATTGGTGTCATCAATCCTCCTTCAAGCTTAGGTCATAAGTGGATCATTATTACTATGGATTACTTCACAATATGGACATAAGAAGTAGCATTGAAAGAGGAAAATGAATCTAATGTTCTAGATTTTTGTGAAGGTTTACCTACTATATTTGGGTTTCTTTTAACCATCATTTCATAAAATTTCATGGCTTTTATGGGAATTAGGATCATCCAATGGGTTGTTCAACATGGTGTTGAACTCAACACTTCATCAAAATACTATCCACAAGGCAATGGCCTTACTAAGTTTGCAAATAAAAACCTATTAAAGATCATAATAAAGACTATTGAAGATAGTCAAAGGTCATGGAATTTAAATTTGAAGTCATCTCTATGGGCTGATAGGATCACATACAAAAGATCAATAGCCAATTCTCCATACAAGTTAGTATATGGTAAGGAAGCAAGGTTATGTATTTCTCTTGAGTTTCCTACTTTAGAAATAATACTCCAACTTGATTTGTTGGATAATTGACCAATGGATATTAGGTATGCTCAATTTATGAATCTGGAAGAGATTAGAAATTATTCCATGCTAGCCAAGAAAATTCACCAAGCACAAGTGAAGAGAGCCTTTGATAAAGGAGATCTTCATGAAGTTTCAAAGAAGTAGATTTGGTTCTTAAATTGGATGAGGACATAGCTAAACCAGGAAGGTATACTAATTTTTACTCCATTTGGAGTGGCCCATACATAATCTCTAGCTACAAATCCCATAATGCCTTCCAACTTGCAAAGATGGATAGTGAGGAGCTTTTAATCCCAATTAATGGGATACATCTGAAACACTGTTATTGAGAGTTAAGTTTTATGTACATAGTTAATTTGCTTATTTTACTCCAAGTGTTGTCCTAGCACATTAGTTTGGTTATGTTTTATCTCAAATAAGTTTTTTTTGCATATTTGCTTTGTTAGTTTTTCCCCCATGTTTTATGTGTTTCCTTCTTTGTTTTGAAGGAGGAAGTGTTATTATTTCAAGTCAAAAAAGTTATTTTAGTCATGAATTAGATTTTTCACTATTTTATGAGTCCAAAATTTATGTAAATGGTCTAGTTCTCAAGTATAGCAGGTATGCTTCCCAGTTGAGTCACCAAAATGTTGACAATTTTGACCTCTTAGGTCAAATTTTCACCCCTATCATTTGAAACTTTTCACGTCATTCTAGTTTATCTTTTTGGTCAATAGGTTAGTATTAAAAAGTCTTTAAATTTATCATTAGAAACAATGATTAATAGGTTTTAAGGTTGATTAGGTGAATTAAGGTTTTGTCCCTCATTTGTCTTATGTTTGTCTAGTCATTTTTTTACCTTTTCAAGCCATTTTTAGTGGGGATAAGAGTATAGAGTTATTTTATGAGTTTCATATCATGTGTCAAGTTCATTTTATTCTTAACATATGAATAATTAGGTTGATCACATTTTGGACTAACTTCATGACTCGTTTCCATGCAATTTTGACCATTTTGTGCCCTCCAAAAAAGTTTTTGTAAGGTTTTTGTGGTATATAATTAGGAATAATATTAAATACATCTTTATTCACCTTACCAAACACTTAGAGGCTCAGGAACACATTTAATAGCATTTCAATAATAGATCCTTAGCAATTTGGCCTTTTTTACTACAAAAATAGGCTTTTTTGAGGCATTCATATTGGTTTTTAAAGGATCTTTGTGATAAAAATAATCCTAGAGGATAAATTGGGTCTTCTTAGGATTATATCAATGGTTGGGAGGAAGTTTTAGATGAAAAAAGACAAAAAACCACTTTGCTCCTATATCAACCTTCTTGGCAGCTCAAGAAGGGTAGCTTTCAAATGCTCAATATGGAAAGAAGAGAGAGAGAGAGAGAGAGATAGGTACTAAAAATTTGTCCATTTCTATGGGTCTAAGTAAGATTTAAATTAGTTTCATTAATTTTTGGATTTGTGGCCTCATATTTATGAACAATTGCTAAGAGTGATAGCAAAATCACTATAGCCTATGCATTTGATACTTGTCTTGCAAGCTCAAAATTTTATGGAGAGGAATGGTTGAGGGATGATTTTATAGGTTATTTTCTCCTTTTCATCTTGGTTTAATCTGATAACTCCTTCTAGGAAATTATTTATAGCATAAAACCATATTTCCTTCATTATCTTTGTGAATGGTCTTTTAGGGTCAATTTTGGAGCAAAACATGAGTTTTTAAGAAAATGAGTTCATCTTCATAGGTTATAAACAATTTAAAATACATATCACACTTCATACATCTAAGCAAGGATTCATAGGTCTCCATTCTGAGTATATCTCCTTTGAGAGAATTTGAGCTAAGGTTTCATGTCATTATCAAGAGCTATGAGTTGAATGTGAGAGTTACAGATGTGTTTTTATGTCTAAATTTCCTTCTTGATCAAGTGAAAAGTTCCATAGCCCCATTTTTTATCTCTCAATGTCTCAAAGGAGGACTCATGCTTATTTCAAGACCACTATGTAGTAAACTATGTGCAGTCCAATGGCACTTGTAAAGTTCACATACAACTTAAAAACATTAAAAGGAAATGTTATTTTGGTGATAGAGGTTATTCATGACATGGTGAACAAGCTTCTGGACATCTTTTTTAACCTCAAGGGATTAAAAACTTCACCCCTTACCTCCTAACTCACCTCACCCACTTTTTACAAAGTTTAAGGTTTCCTCATGAAAATTAAGGTATTCTAAGTTTTTAAGGTTTCATGTTTAGGCTCTATAAGTTGTGTTATGCCTTCAAATTATTCATTATGGTTTAGGTATGGGTCTAAGGTTATTCAAGGTATATTTTATTTAGTATTTAAATGGTCCTTGCCTTCCATTTCATGTCTTATACCTACCACTATCATTTCACTCTCCTTCAATGCCTTTTTCTATGGTATTCCCCTTTTTTGATATCTCACAACCTTATCACTCTTTTTCCACGTTCCTTCACCCTGTACCCTCCCTTTTAGGTCTTAGAAATTCTACTATACCTTAATACACCCATTTCAACCTTGGAAGCTATGAGAGCATGAAATTTTTAGATTCATTTGGTCTTATACCCTATTGAAGATGGAAAAACACATATACAACCAACCATTTGACTACTTTAGTAGGGTACTTAAGAGGCTTAACTGAGGAAACCTTTTCAAATACAAGTAGGTGAGATAAAATTAAACTATAAATTAAATATAAATAAGGGGAAAATGTTATATGAACACCATGGATCATATTATAACATAAAACTAGAGTGGTACATTTGAACTGTCATAATCTATACATAGGGTATATCTCTCTTTGATGACTATATTTTGAGGATACAAGCCAAAGGTCCAGTCAAAATGTTGAGGGAAGTGAATTATATAAAATTAGATAAATAAAAATTATAGGTGAGCTCACCACCTATCCACCTCACTCCTTCACTCAAATCATTGTCCCATGCAAACTAGGGCATACACCTACAACCACTTCCATTGGTTTAAATTTGGCAAATAAAGGAAGGTTTAGTAGAGGTTATGTTTGATTGAGATTGTAGAATCTCTTATGATAATTCAAAGTGATTATGATTCTAAATAGCCTTATCACATGCATATGAAATCCATTTAAAACCTCAAGAGATACTAATACATAAGATGGGCACCTATAGCAGTACTCTAGCATAGAATCTACAGTCAAGGGTAAGCAAGGTGAATTTTAGGAAACAGAGTTGAAGTCATCATGTCCTTAAGACAAGATTTAAGGGATAAGTTTCCTAATGTATAATATCTCACTAAGAAGGTCTAGTTTGACCTATTATATTTTCAAGGCTCAACCTCATGAATACCTACATTTGTGTATTTTCCTATCATGGACTATGATAAGCTAGTTAAGTTTAAATGCTCTAGTTGATAGTGGTTTAAGGGTGAAAGATGATAAGAAGACTTAGCAACACCATAATCCCTCTCAAGGACCATGAAAGCATTGAATTAAGATTGAGTTAAAGAGAATAGAGTTATACAAGAGATAAACAAATCAAACTCAGTCCAAAGTTTACATAAAATAGTGTTTGCTCCTCATTTATTGACTATGTCATAAGCAGGTTGAATTTCAATGGTTTAAGTCAATAAAAATTCAATAATGATGAGTGTAATTTGAGTCCCTATCCATGATATCATAGGGGAATGTAGATATTTGTATGACACTACATTACTCAAAGGTCCTCCTCTATACACACCTACAACCACTTGTTTGGCTTGTATGAAACTAGTGCTAGTTGATGAAGGTCATTGTCTTAGTCCAATTTGTGAGATGGGTAAGCTCACAGAGATCTCCCAAAGATATTAATTTTATTAAATATGTTCAAGACACTCACACCAAGAATTACCAATTCACCTTACTCAACTAATACTATAGAAACATACACCTATAGTTAGTGTTTAGGCTTATTATAGTAGGTTTCGTGAAGAGATAATATGTAAACTACTAAAATCATGATGATGGGTATGACTCTCAAAAAATGTGCATTCAAAACTAAAATGGTGATATGAATTTCTTATAACATATGGGTTCAAGCATCATGTATACCACTCTTCCATTTAGTTTTGATGACTAAACCCTATAGGTGGTCAGATTGATAAGGGGTTACATCCAAAATTATTAAGGTATATTGATGTCTTCATTCTTGCCTAGGACAAAAGGCAATGTTAAATCACAAGATGATAAAAGGAATTAAGGGTTTATTATCTTAATCCCTCATCATGGTGTTTTATGGTGGAGCCTTAATGCCCAGTTCTTGATAAGGGGGGTGTGGGGGGGCAATGGCCCCCCACTATGGTCACCATGGGGGTCTAAGGGGGTGGAAAAATATTATAATTTCATAGTTGATCTGGACCATTTACTATTAGGTTTTAGATCTAACAGTAGAAATTAAGTTAGTGCATTAATTCCCTAATTTGTAACCCTCCTTTGATATGAGGGCATTGTAATCAAGAAGAAAAGTGTGAGAGTGAAGAGGATATTGTAGTGGATGTATTTTAGGTTTTTTCCTTCATTTATTGGATTAAATAATAAGAAGGACTAACAGTTTCTATGTGGATGTAGCCCATATTAGGTGAACCACATTAAATTTGTGTCTCTATTCTATTGTGTTTTTGGGATTTTAATTTTGTCTTTATTTAATTATTATTTATTTACATTCTATATTCCTAACACCTAGTATCAGAGCTAAAGGTTTATTTGGTAGATAAACTCATAAGAAAAGAGGTTTTTTGGTTCGAATGAGAGCAATGGTGGAAGAAGGCAAGTTTAAGGTCAAGAATTTTAATGGCCAAAACTACCAGTTATGGAAGATGCAAATAGAGGACTATCTATATTAGAAGGATCTTTTCCTACCATTGGGTAAAATAGCAAAGAAGCTGGTGACTATGAAGGATGAAGACTAGGAGGTTCTTGATATAAAGGCACTAGGAATAATACAGTTGTGCCTAGCAGCGTTAGTGGCCTTCAATATTTCAAAAAAATATATAACATCAGATGTGATAAAGGCATTAGATAGAGTGTATGAAAAAACCTCAACCTCCAACAAGGTATTTCTTATGAAACATTTATTTAATATAGAAATACCAGAAGGTGGGCCTGTTAATGACCATTTAAATGAATTTAACACAATCACAAATTAGTTAATCTCTATAATATTAAATTGTGATGATGAGGTTAGGGATATTTTGATTCTATGCTCATTTCCAGAAAGTTGGAATAACTTGGTCATGGTTGTGAGAAATTCTATCTCTAGCTCAAATACTTTAAAGTTTGATGATGTTATTAGTGTTATCCTTAGTAAATGAAATAGAAAAGCACAGGTGAGACATCAGGGAATGATTTGACTATGGAGAATAAGGGAAGAAAAAAGGATAGAGGAAAGGGCATAGGAAATAATGGGAAGTCTAAGAAGGGTAGAACTAAATCTAGAGGAACATTGGTGTGTTGGATTTGTAGGAAGAAAGGACACCTAAAGAAATATTATTAGTTTCAAAAAGGAAAACAAGGAGATGGACAACAAGATAAAAAATAAGAAGTAAGTGTAATAGGTGATGTTTTACAAGATGCTTCAAACTTTCTAGATAATATTAATGATTATTGGGTGTTAGATTCAGGGGCTTCATTTCATGCTACACCCCATAATAAATATTTTCAAGACTATGTTCAAGGTGATTTTGGGCAAGTTTATTTGGGTGATGGTGAATCCTGTAAAATTGTAAGAAAGGGTAAGATATAGATAAAATTACTTAATAAAAACAAATGGTTGTTGAAAGAGGTGAGTCATGTTCCTGAGTTGAGAAGAAATCTAATTTTAGCAGGGTAGCTAGGAAGTGAGGGATGCATAATTATATTCATAGAAAATAAATGAAAGGTCACTAAAGGATCACTGATAATAGCAAAAGGAGAGAAGGTAAGTACATTGCATTTATGTAATGGTGATGTTGACTCTTCTATTTATATATATTATACAAAATTAGATACAAAATTATGACACCCAAACTTGGGCACATGAGTGAAAAGGGGATGCAATTTCTCCACTCAAAGAATTTGTTACCAGATTTGAAGAAGGTGGATTTAGATTTATGTGAGCACTGTGTGTATGGAAAATAGAAGAGAGCTAGATTTCTCAGAGTTGGGAGGACACATAAGGATTAAAATTTAGAGCTTGTGCATAAAGATGTATGGGTACCAACTCAGATATCATCCCTTGGTGGTTCTTCTTATTATGTTACCTTTATCGATGAGGCAACTAGAAAATCTTGGGTTTATTACATACAAAAGAAATTTGATGTTTTTTCTACTTTTAGGAAATGGAAAGATTTGGTTGAGAATGAGATAGGAAATAATTTGAAGTGTGTCAAATCAAATAATGAAGGTGAATACTGTAGAAAAGAGTTTGATAATTACTATTCATCCCATGGAATTTGTAAAGAGAAGATAGTTCCAAGAACACCACAACAAAATGGTGTGTCATAAAGGATGAACAAAACAATCGTGGAGTGTGCAAGGAGCATGAGATTGCATGTAGGGTTGGCCTTATAGTTTTGGATAGATGTTGTGGATACTACTATTTACTTAATAAATAGAGGGCCTTCAAGTCCTTGGGATGGTGGCATTCCAGAGGAAGCATGGACAGGTAAAAAGGTAGATTATTCATTTTTAAATACTTTTAGTTGTGAAGCATTTGTCCATTTTGATAAAGAAAATAAAACCAAGCTTGAGGTAAAATCCAAGAAATGTAATTTTATTAGATATGGAGTTAATGATTTTGGTTACCATTTATGGGATATTAAAAATCACAAAATCATTAAGAGTAGAGATGTGATCTTTAATGAAAATGTCATGTATAGAGATCAGTTGCAAGAAAAGAAATAGGAAAAGTCAAATACAAAATATGCAGTACTTGATGAAATTATTAGAAATAAAATTTCAAAAGTGCTAGAAAATTAGAATGTGCAACAATGACAACAAGTACCTCAAACTCCTAGAAGTGTAGTTAGAATATCTACTAGAGTAAGTAGACTCCCTGAACATTACTCTCCTTCACTTTATTATTTATTTTTTACTAATGGTGGTGATCTAGAAAACTATGAAGAAGCAATATAGGTAGAAACCAAAAAAAGGTGGGAGTAAGGCATGAAAAAGGAGATGGACTCCTTGGTACACAACCAAACTTAGGATTTGGTTCAATTTCCTATAGGTAAAAGAGCATTGTAGAATAAATGGGTTTATAGGTTGAAGGAAGAAGATGGGGAAAAAAAAGGTACAAGGCTAAACTTGCTGTAAGGGGGTTTTCACAAAACAAAGGTATTGACTTCGACAAAATATTTTCTCCAGTAGTTAAAATGACTTCTATAAGAACTTTTTTAAGTTTGGTAGTAATAGAAGATTTGCACCTTAAATAGTTAGATGTGAAGACTACATTCCTTCATGGTGATTTGGTGGAGGAAATATATATAGAGAAGCCACAAGGATACGAATTCAAAGGTAAGGATAAAATGGTGTGCAGGTTGAAGAAGAGTTTGTATGGCCGAAAACAAGCTCCAAGATAGTGGTATTTGAAATTTGACATGTTTACGATAGAAAAAAGTTATAGTAGATGTCATTCTAACCATTGTGTTTACTTTAAGAGATTAGATAATCACATATATATTATCTTGTTATTGTATGTAGATGGTATGCTTGTTTCAAGGTATAACATACATGATATAAATGAGTTGAAAAGAAAACTAGTAGATTCATTTACAATAAAGGATTTGGGTGCTACAAAGCAAATCATTTGTATGAGAATAATAAGAGATAGGAAAAATATGAAATTGACATTGTCTCAAGAAGAATACATCAAGAAGGTGTTAGTCAGGTTCAATATGCAAGATACAAAACCTATGAGTACAACTATGGGAGGGAACTTCAAATTAAGCAAGGAACAATGTCTTAAAACATAGGAAAAAATAAATTACATGACCAAAGTGCCATATGCTTTAGTAATTGGGAAGCTTAAAGTATGTTATGGTGTGCACTAGACTAGATATAGCTCATGCAGTGTGAGTTGTCATCAGGTTTATGAACATTCCACACAAAGAGCATTGGGATGTAGTCAAGTGGATTCTCAGGTACTTGAGAGGAACCACTAATAGACATTTGTGCTATGAAGGGTCAGATGTTACCTTATAAGGATATGTTGATACAAACATGGTTATAGATTTAGATGGTAGGAGGATCACCACATGTTATGTATTCATTATTAGTGACACGGTAGTTAGTTGGATTTTAAAATTGCAAAAGATAGTTGTTTTATCAGCTACAGAGGTATAATATATTACAGCTACATAAGCTAGCAAGGAGATGATATGAATGCAATGGTTCATATAAGATTTGATGCATAAGTATAAATATTGTAGTTTTTACAGTGATAGTCAGAGTGAAATTCATTTAGCAAAGAACTTAGCATTCCACTCAAGAACCAAACATATACAACTCAGGTATCACTTCATTCATTTAGTTTTGGAGGATGGTCAACTAAAGTTGGAAAAGATCCATATGAGTTAGAATCCTATAGATATGATAACAAAGGTAGAGACTAAAGATAAGATAGTGAGTTGTTTAGCTTCAATAGGTCTTCAAGGATAACAAGGAAGATGAGAAACGTGCTAGGCTCAAAGTTCAAAGAAAAGTCCAAGTAAGAGTTGTAACAGTGGAGTTACAACAATCAATCTCCAAGAGGGATATTATTGGATGGTGGAGCCTAATATTACTTTAATGCCTATTTCTCAATAAGGGGTATGGGGGTTGAAATACCCCCCCCCCACTATAGTTGTCATGGGGGTCCAAGGGGGGAAGTGAAATATTATACTTTCATAGTTAATCCAGATAGTTTACTATTAGGTTTTAGATCTAATGATACAAATTATGTTAGTGAATTTTTTACCTAATTTATAAATAACCTTTAATATGATGGCATTCTAATTAGGTATAAAATTGTGAGAGTGAAGAGGATATTGTAGTGGATGTATTGCAAGTTTTGCCCTTCATTTGTTGGACTGAATAATAAGGACTGGTAGTTTATGTGTCTCCATTATGTTTTTTTTTTAAGTTTATTTCTATATTTATTTAATTATTATTGATATACATTATATATTACTAACACATGGTAACCTACAGTCAAAATCAACACCTACAACCAAGTGAATTGATAGGCATACTTTGAGTACACAAAGCAAGTTACTAGCTAGTCTGAGTGTGAAGGTAGGATAGGAGAATCTTCATAGAAAATGATTCCATTTAGTTAAGAAAAAAATTATGTGAGTTAAATGATTTTTTGTAAGGGATTTAATACAAAGTACAATCATTTAGTACACACCTACAAGCATCACTTCTTAAGCAAGAAAACACAATGAGTTGACTGAAAGTTGAACCTATATAAATTAAGGGTTTGTACTAAAAGTTTTGGAAAAAGTTTTGATGAATATGTTTTAAATGTGTCTTAAAAATCATTTTAAATAAATTAAGAGGTTACCATATCATAAAAACAAGGAAAATAATATTTCTCAAAGGAAAACTTACAGTCATGCTTGCAGACCCTACACACAATCAATATTGTATAAGTCTATTGAGGGTTTTATGAGATTTAGAGATGATAGAGGTATGTATCAACCCTAAAAATTAGTATATAATGTATACATAACTTTCTCAATCCTCTAATATTCTTATTTTTTTGATTCAATAAGGCGAGTGCCCTTTATTTTGTCTCAAATAGAGGGAACTCTTAGATGCATAAAACCCTACAGATTTAGAAAGATATGATGATAAAGTGTGTTGGGAGATGTATGAACATTTTATATGGGTGAATAAAGTTGGTTAAAATATTTAAAATCATGTTGAATTTCTCACATGTGTCTAAAACCAAATAGAGTGGCCTAAACCTACAAAGATGCAGTCAACTCCTATTAGACCTAGATTAGGCCTACTACCTAATAGGGGTCTAACACTACTTATAAGGTATAATGAGCATTAAAAAGAAAGGAAACATAGAAATTTTGATTTATTAGGTGTGAAATCTTTTTTTTTGTAGATAAATTCATGAAAAAGCCATTTCTAGGCCCAAAATGATAACAGGGTGCACATAATGCCTTGGAGGGCTCGATAGGCCAAGTTTGGAATCTCACAACAACATAGAGGAATAACATGAAAACTAAATGAGATTATAGATGTTATATAAGATAATAAAAAAAATTGGTGTAATTTTTTCATAGGTTGAACATCACAATTTCATGAACAATCCTTACAGGGTAAAACTACCTAAAACCCCAATTTGGACTAGTTTATAAAGATTGAATTGGAAACCTCATAAAATGCCACAATTTATTCCTAAAACCCACCATATGTTATATTAAACTCTCATAGGGTCCTCCAAATCCATTTTTGTTATACCTTCATTTGTATGGAATAATACAAAAACTATACTTTTTTCTTATTTTTGAGCTAAAATGGAGGTTTTGGAGAGTGTGGAGAGATGCCAATTAATGTGATAAGTGTATTGAGACTTGATTTACCTGATAAACTCAAAAATATATAATAACTCACTTATAAATTCCAAACCATTTAAATATTTTAGGCCAGTTAGAAAATTCTTCAAAAAGGCAAGCTTTCCAATGGCCATTTCAAGGTTCTTATACCTCCACAATGTTCCAAATCACCAAAATTGAAAATAAGCATGATGAAAAAATGGTTAAATTTAATCAAGTCATTTTTTTATTTTAACACATTTATGGAGTATTATGAGCAATATTTTCACCTTCTAGGCCTAGGAGGGCTAATTAGGCCTATTTTGGCTGAAAGAAGGTGCTAGAAAAGCTATCTACACTTGGAATTAGGCCACCAAATTTTGTGTGGAGATGTAAGGGGATAGAGAGTGTCTAAAATTTTTCTCATTTTCTCAATATAATCTCCATATTCTCCTAGACAAGGATCCTTTCTTGAAAAAGGCTACAAGGAATTGAGGGGAAATGTGTAGTTTTGGTGTCAAATTAGGTCTTGTTGAGTGATTGATGGATCAAATTTCCTTGTTTCAAGTCTGGTATGATATTGAAAACTCATTCATGGATTTAATAAGTATACTTAAATCAAAATTTAATAAAAAACAACTTTTGCCTTCTACGCCTAGTGGGAAATGAGAGATTTGAGGAGCTAAGGGATTAAATCAATGTATATAACTCTTCACAAGGTCTTAAAAAGTTGTTCAATGAGATTTTATGCAATATTTTCAATTTTAATGATCCATTAAAATGTTTTAATTTAAGTTTATCAAGTTTGAAAAGGTCTCCAAGCTCAAGAAGGACTCTCCTTCCTTCTACGCCCCATTTAAAGACAAAGTCAAATAAGGTTGAAGAGGTATCATAAAAACCTCATCCAAGTGTTGAATAATCATTCATAAAATTTAGTAAGGGTTAAACTAAGGAATTTAATATACTTGAAGTCCTACTTTCATGGAGGAAGACTCATTCACCAAAAATAAACAAACTAAAATCTAGGGGTTGTAACAAGAATCTAGGCACTCTCCAAGTGGTCTAGGCTTGATTAAACATTATGATAAAGTTAAAAAGTCCCAAAACATTGGAAAATATCTCTCTTCCATGATACCCTATGGATGAACAATGTTTGTGAGGTTTAATAAATGCTATGTAGCACTAAAGGAGGAGTAAAACCAAGTTTAAAGTTCCCTATTTTGGGGTTCTTTTATCTCAAAGCATTTATTTTTTCTATTTGAATTAATTTTTTGAGAGGGTAACATCATTATATTTTATTTTTTTTGAGCCTAAAGTCTACCAAAATTTTTACTCACTTTTTGAGAGAAATAAGAAGTTTTATTCCTCCATTTTTAGGCTTTTAAAGTGAAGTGTATGTGTTTACCATTTATATAATCTAGTGAAGCATTTTTTTGCATATGTTATTATATGGTTATTGTACCTTAATTATAGATATTTTATGTTCTATATGTCATTTTAAGAGTATAAACCATCTTAATTTCAATCATTAGATGTGAGTTCAGTCCTTCCTTGCATAAACTGAGTTTGTCAAGTCCTTATTATGAAACACTTTTTGTAGAGATCATCTCTGAGTGTAGAGAATGTGTGCAAGTTTCTCCCTTTCATAAGAGTGTTATTTAAAGAATAAGTGTTCACAATATATTTTTTCATCACCTTCATTTCTAGTTTCTCTTTTAGTTTCATTGCAAAGAGTGAGTTTTGCACCATTTTCATTTCTAGAATCAGTAGATAGTGGGTTAAAAGTAAGTTTTATTGAAAATACCAAGGGAACTAACCCTCTCTCTACCTTCTTAAGTCACCCACACTTAGGATATATTCCATGTTCCAATATGAGTGAGGAATAACACACTTTCTCTCAAGGGTACACTCCTAATTTATAATAGTCTACTTGTGTTTTGAAACACATTATATAGCCTCTTTGTATACTATTTCAAATTATGCTTATGCAAATTACGTAACTATTTTACAGTTTTATGTTTATTTTACTTATAAATTTTAGCCTATTCTATTTTTGATCCAATTTAAATTATCTATAAGTTTCCTCTAGTTCATACTTTGCATTTGTCAATTTCATTAAAATGGATAAAATTTATGTTAAAATGGATTTATTTCATTAAGTTTTATGCCTCTTTGTTATATTTTAAAGGACTTAGCCATTTGATTTTAAATTATTAGTCATTTTATTTTTAAATCAAACATGGTTGACTTGACTTATTTTCCTTTATCCCATAGGTGCTTAAATTGATCCTAGCACCACATGGTGACTTTTCATGGCTCTCGACATCTTGAGTCTTGTCCAAAGAGAATTTCAGCACTCAGCTAATTTTATAAAAGGTTACCCAATGCCATGCATCAATATCTTAATAGTCTTGGATGTATTCAAGGGTATTTCAAAGACTTAGATTTTATTTAAGATTTTTCCTAGCAAGTCTACATGCCTAAAAATATCTAAGATAGCAAATGATCAGGATGATACCATGTGATGAAATTTCATTTCTCCACTATCTTAGAGATGTCCATACCAATGAAAACCCTTTGGGATAGTGGGTTGGCAAGATGATTCCAAGTGGAATCATCTTATTGCTCCATTATCTTATGGATGTTTATATATAGTGCATATTCCTAGGCCAATGGGTGAGCGAGATGATGCCATGTGGCATAAAATCACTACCCCACTCTCCCAAATATTTTTATATAACCTAGAAATGATGTTAGAGCCTTGAGAAAATGGGTGAATGAGATGATGACACATGGTGAAATCCCATGGCTCTATTATCTTGGGGTGGTTAATTTAGATTTGAAGCCTAGTAGAGCTCTTAGTGAGTGGGATTACACTATGTGGCATGATCTCATTGTATCACGGTTTAAATAATCAACATAGCATAGAGGCCCAAGATGAGTAGTGAGAGAGTGAAAAAGAGCCATCTAGTAGAATCATTAGAATTTAATAGAGGTTGAGAACCAATCAATGAGAACCATTTGGATTTGTTATCCCTATTTTTAGAGCCACCATTCACCCAATTTTTTAGATCCTATGAAGAGAGAAGACAGACTACAAGGCCATGAAGTGAACAAAAACAAATGGTAGAGTTAAAGCTTACAAATAATGAAAATTTACCAAGTGAAAAAAATGAGACCCATAGAAGCAAACCCAATCACATGGTGAAGGAAAATAAAGGAGAAAACATGACCCTATCAAAACAAAGGACATGTTGGTAGTGCATTCAGAAAGGCATGATGATAAATTTGATGGCCCATCTAACCATCAAAACTATCAAAGGCCCAAAATGGATTACAAATTTAATTTTATTCATAAAATTAAATCATATATTAAATGAATCATGTATAAGATGGTAATAATTATCATGATGTGTGTAGTTGGATTACACAAAGAGCATAAAAGACAAAATCAACCTTAAAGAGAAATAGAAATCAATTACATAGAAGCATCAGTGGCTAGTAGTCTTGATGTAATCCCAACTACTTCCTTATGCCTAATAAATGAACACTAATATAGTTACTTTAAATTCTAAATAAATTTTGTAATTATTTTCATAATGATTATTAAACCCATTTAAGAATGTGTCAAGTTTATGGAGAATTCAAGTGGTGGAGAGAGAAGGCACTAACATTAGGAGAAATCAAATGACTGCATAGAGCTTCATGGAGGCAAGATCTAGAAAATACATTGAACTAAAAATTATTTCCAATTTAAGGAGAATGTCATGTCTGAACTAACTACAGTAATGACAAGCTGATTGGATCAAATTTTACATCAAAGGGTAGCCTTGGAATTGTAGTTTTAAATTTGATTTTGTCAACTACTTGAAACTGAATGAAATTAATATACATGGCTTAGCTTGGGTATATTTAAGGAGGGATGATTCTAAGTGGTGAATCTTTTCTAGAATTGGCTTGGAGTGCACCAACCATTTTTTCACTTTTATTTTCCCAATTATCTTTCCTAAAGAGGCAAATTATAATAAACACCTTCTTAGATGTTCAATACATAGTTTGAGTTGTTGTTTAGACTATTTATAACATTATGTTCAATTCAAATCTTCATGTCTTTGATTTTTTCTTGTCGTTAAGTGCTAAAAACTGTAAATGAGATTTGGTTGCATCAAGATAGTCTTAGTTTAATTGTTCAATAGTTGATTAAATTGGTCTGTTAGAGTTATTCTTATTTTATCTAAGCTTTTCCATAACCATGGTGTGAAACAATTGTAAGTTTTGAGTTATTATTTATTTGGATAACTTAACATATGAATGACTATCCTATATATGTGTGTGAATTCTTGAATTAGACTGCGTTAATAGCTAGTTTTATTCACTCTGTAATGCCTGGATATACTTATCAAGAAGCTAATTTATGATAAATGTGTGTAATAGCTATAGGTCATAGACATGTTTATCAATAGGTTGGATTAATAAATGGTGTTCATAATGTCCCTTAGGAGTTCACCTATAGTGTCTCTTGAGTTCATGCAATAGTTGGATTGGGCACACAGTGGTACAACTATGGTGAAGTCTATCTACAACTCAAAGCACTGTGATGGCTTGTATGATCAAAGACAACCCATTTATTTTTTACCCTTCCCTCTATATCATTTTATTGTTTTGATGACACCTTTAAATTAGTGTAGGATTGAAATAAATTGCACTGAAACTAGATGTATGGTTCATTAGTTGAATTATGTAAGAATCAAACTCAGATAACTAGTTAACAATCACCCAGTGTGAACCACTGGTGGAACAATTCATATGTTTCTCATGATATGTTATTTTGGTGAATAGACCTTGAATCACTATAAAATCTTAAAAAAAAGGGGACTATATCCTATTGGGTTTGATATTTGGGTGTTTTTTTAGAATGTTCAATCTAATGAGCATCTTTTGAGGGTGAGTCACTTGTTAAGACCAACACTTTCTAGTGATAGAAGGAGGGACCTGATGATCTTGTGTAAAGTTGTCTTGATTTTATTAATTTTGATTATATATTTAGTTTTTTGTCTATTATCTATTTAATATTAATCTAGACTTCACTACAAGGATCCCTAGGTCTAGAACTTCTCTAATATGTCCTGGCTCACCCATTTAGCCATTAACATTTTAGGACCTTAGCACCCTTTACCTAAAGATCCCTTTGACTCCCTCCTAGTGTTTGAAAATGAATATATAGATGAATTTTAGGTGCATATAGTTTAAGGATGCTTCCCATAGGCTCTTTCCTTTCATTTTGAAGGGAAGGCCCATGATTGGTACCTCAGCTTGACACCCAACTCCATTACCAATAGTTAAAACCTTGAACATCAATTTTTTATTCATTTTGGAATACCAACAAAGTACTCATTCTCTCCCAAGAGTGTCCTACCTAAGTTGCATCAAGCCTAAGACCCCATCCTCACTATGACCTTTGTTGTCCCATTTGAGTTAGTTATTATGAGTTTGTTAATCATCCAGACACTAACATTAGTAAAATTAAAAAAATCATACTTGTCATGAAGAATAAGTCCTATAGTTTCAATAGCGATTGAAATGGAAACAAGAGGAATAATCTAAAACTTTCTAGGATGAGTTATGTCATCAGATAAGAGATTCATTTTCTTATCAATCCCCAATCCCACATTTAATGAAATGACCAAACAAAGTGATGATATTAGTTTAGAGATATTTAATATAGAAGAGAATAACATCCTCTTACATATAAAATAAAAGATATAAAATGTCCCTTTGTTATATTCCCCAAGTCCTTCACCATTGTAAACTATCTAACTACTTATGCCTAATAGCCCAGTTAGTGAACCCCATGTTAATGACCTCCCTAATTATGATTGGTTGATCCATGAAGTAAGAATTTATTGTTCTAAAAATAGCTTATAAGATCATGAAAATAATGTAGCATTCTCATTTTATCATATGAAATCTAATTTTGAAGATGATGTTGATGGTTATCCAGAATATATGTATATTGACTTGTTCAATCTATCTAAGAAAGAAGAGTGGTTAAAAGAACACCATGAGCTAGAAAAGTTAGAATTAAGAGATGAAATGGATGAAGTTGTTTTAGATGGCCCAAATTATCTACCATCGGTAATAAATTATCCCCTAACTTTTATGTTCATGAAAATTAAGCTTCAGGTAAAAGAGTTTCTTTTTTATGATTAATAGGATGATGAGGTAATATTTTCTAGACCCAAGGATTAGTTTCCAAATCATAAGATAAAAGAATATATAGATATAAATTTTTGTACTAATAAGTTCATTTTATAAACTATGACCAATTTGAGTATCCCACTACAAAAGATAAACTGGTGGGGAATCAGTGGTCATGGCTTGATTTACAATAAATAGAGGAAGGTGATGGTTTGGATGAGATGGTAAACTCATCTATTGGTTGAGAAGTTTTGAATCCTCTATACTATGGTAACTACAAGGAAGATATAATTCAACTTGAATTTATTATCCACCAGGGTGTTTATGCTCGATATGATTTGCTTATAGAGTTAAAACACAACTTTGATGAAGTAGAATATTGTGGTGATTCTAAGGTGGTATGTTCTAATGTATATACTGATGAAGTTTATGATTGTATGTTAGGTTGGTCTGATCTATCAGATGATTCATTTTATGATTTCTACTCTAAAGTGTTTTTTTTGTCTAGATATAGGTGATAATGTTAAATATTTTAACTTTAGTAATCTTGGGGATTGTTTATATCCCAATTTGAGGGTATTTGTGTTCTATGAATGGGGTGTATTTAATCATTCTAGTTTACTTTGTAAATTATATGTTTAAATATGCTCATGAGTTAGCTCATTTTAATTATAATTTGGTTCCTAAGCTTCATGAAAGAACTAATCTTTCAAGTTGTATGATTGGTAGAGAACTTTAGTTTATATGGACTCAAACTGATGGTGAACAACCTAACCCATTTCCACCTTAGAACACCTAGGGACTTTGAATAGAGTAGTATTTTTGGCTATAATGTGGCCATTTATAGTATATAGATCCTTGATTTCTTAGATTAGTTTCCTTCAATTTTTTGTTGCTTTTTATCTTGATTTCCTAGGTTAGGTTTGCTTTCCTGCTCTTGTTTTATTGTTGTTTATTTTGGTGTTCAGCATTTGGTACAGATGCATTGACCTCTTATGCCTTAATAAAAATTATTCTTATAGATTGAATATGGTGTGATCTCACTGATGGTATTATCATGGTTTTTTATGCTTTTAACATTGATTCTATGATTAACAACCCCATTCCATGCCTTGTCCTAAATCACTAATAAGACTTGTTGACTAATGTTTTGTGTAGTAATTTTGTATGTGATTTTCATCCTGATCAATCCCATTTCATGTTGGTGTCTAATCTCAAAATTTATAAATAAGGTAGTTGTAGACACTCATTTTTGGATATTTTTGTGCCTAAACTGGGTTTCAATTCAATTTCTAGTGAACAATGCAATTTAAGCCTAGAAATCAATTGAATTTCCCAAATTCATCCACGTAAGACATTTAACCATTTAGAAACATATAAAGGATTGTTTATTTTGGGTGTTACCCTATATGCACGCATAACCTAATTCATTTTTAACCCCACTCAAATAATGACCTAGTAATTTGATACTTTTGGCTTGTCGAGCTATTAATTCAAAAGATTTAAAACAATTGCCAAAATCCAAAAACACTAAGATTAATTACATTACAAATGTTAATTAAATTCCATAAACATAAATTCCAAGTTGAATTAGTCAATTTCATTTATTATAAAAGGAATTTTTAGCTAAGTATGAAGTTAAAGGTCAAAGGAGATAAGAAAGTGATTTATTAATTCCTAAATATTGTAAAAAGGTGAGTCACAACCTCATAAATATCTAAAGTGAATTTCCATGGCTCACAAATCTCTAAGATTGAGGTGTTAAGATTTCTTGAGTGCTTTGACCCAATTCAAGGTTATCCTGACTCAACCTAAGTTATTTTAGACTCAACCAAAGTTAGAATTTAACCTAACTTTCTTACGATTAGAGTTAGTTCTTAGAGATATAAATACAAGTGCCCACACCATATGCCAACAAGATTTTGTGTGTAAGATTAGTCCATAGGAATTCCTTCAAGAATACATTAAGACTAATGTTATAATGACAATTTTATTCCAATCTTCACACCAAGCCACAAGTTACCATGGAGAAGCATTGACAAGAGTCTCTAATGTCATGAACCAAGCACAAACATCCTTATGCCAACAAGTGGACATAAAATTTGATAAAGGAGGTAAACTAATTATGTTGTTTTTTATCTCTATTTTGTGATCTTGTTCATTATGTTATGTTCCCCCCTTAGTTCTTAGGCAAGAGTGTTTAGTTCTAATGTATTATTATGCATAATTTTTTGTCATTTTGACTAATAAGGAACTAATCAACATTTGTGTGCTCTTCAAACTCCTAAGATACATAATGGCATGCCTAGTGAGACCATGCATATCATATTGCTAAGGAGAATGATGTGCAACCTTTATTTTTTCTATATAAATCATTTAATTCTTCAATTTTAGAGTTTTAGACTTGAAAATCTTGTCATTCTATTTTTTATGTAATTAGAGGATTTTCCTTATATAACAGCAGCTTTGCCATTACCATGCTCTATTTTTTATACTTATTTGTGTATAAATGTTAGCTTTGACCTACTAAAAAAAGGCTTTGCTATCTAGAATTGGTGGCTTTGGCCTTACTACACAATGACTTTGTCAAGTAAAATTATAGTTGGTTTTAATGACTTTGCCTATAATTAGCCTATATTCGGTGACTTCACTAGATTTAATCAGTGGCTTCAACCTATTTAAAAGTGAATTCACCAAAAAATAATCTCTATGTCTATGTTATTGATAAAATAGTGACTTTGCTAAAAATGGTAGCTTCACTTTGTTTGCATAAATAGGGGTTTCACTCTATGTTTTTCGGAAACTCAAGATCCCAAAATGGAATGTTTTTTATTGATTTGATTTTTGGCCTAAAGACAAGCAAACCCATTTAAAAAAATTTAGGAACCAAGGTTGATAAAGAGAGGCCTAAACACTTATAAATCTCACATAAACTATTTTTTTGGTACTTAAAATCAGCCTAATGACACTTGTCTTTTAGTATTTTCAAAGTTTTCACAAGTGTAAATAAGGCCAAGGGGTCAAATTTTCAATCACATTTGAGTTGGTGATTTTAAAAATAACATACACTTTAGTTAGAGATATTAAGATATTTTTCACTTTTTTATTTGTTCTTTGTTTATTAATTAGTTTTAAAGTTCATAGATTATATTTTTTGTTTGTGGTAAACCAAAAACTATTGCATGAATGCTCTCCCCTATCCCCTATAGGGAACTTGGGTGACCAAAAACACTTGGTTTATTTCCTTTTTTGTTTAGTCTTGTAAAAAATAGTGTCACATATACTCTCCCCAAGCTCAGAGTGACTTGGATGACCTTGAAATGACCTCTAAAGTCTTTCCATTTTATTTTCTTGCATTTGACATGTGGGTAGGAATTCATTGCCTCTTCATAATTTCTTTAGGGGTGTGTTGACCTCAGGTTTCATCTCCTATAATTTTAGCAATCACACTCCATAGTGGGGTATATAAATTGGGCATGTGATACTAGGATTATCATGAGGCTAAATGTCTAGTCTCTTTGATCCTAATGAAAAACTCAAGTCAGGTCTTGCTAAACATCAGACTTCATTAAGTAGTACACAACTAAAGTCATTGTGCAAAGGAATAGACATTTGTATAGTAATTTAGTGAATATAAACCTAATTTACATGATTTTTTCCTTGTGTTAGCCACACGAGGGATGATTTATTTTGTTTCAAAACTTATAGATTTAAGTCAACCCCACTTGTTATAGAATTTATTTCCATATGTTGAGTTCTTATAATTATAAGTTCATGCAGCATACCAATGATTGAGAGATAGAGGGGGGATTAAAAACTCTAACTACACCTATTCTTTAATTTTTGGATTAACACTTAATTTCTCACGAGCATAGGTATATTGAAGAAACTTTTGGTAGATTTTATGCATATCCATGTCAGTTTTAGGGATAGGACAATCCATTAGTTATATTTATATTTTCTTTGATTTACATGTGTGTTTTACACTAAACTTATTTGTTTTTATTGTCAAGTTGAAACAAGTCCAAAATTATCATGTTTTTTTCAAACCACTTTAGCCTAAGAGGTATTACTCTACCTATTTTGTGTCACACTTTTTACCTTAGAGTTTTGTCAAAACCATTTGTGTGTCACTTGTTTAAACAAGGTGTCATTATGCTACCCATTTTGTCTCAAAAATTTGCCTTGGATTTTTAGTCTAAAACCATTGTTCACCATTTGTTTGAAGGAGAATTGTTACACTACCTAAATTAGTCCAAATAACTTATCACACTTGAAACAAAGTTCCAAACCATTGTTTTACCTTTTGTTTCAAATGTGCAACTATGTTGCCAATTTTGGTCTAGCACTTTTTACCTTAGAACATCAAAGTCTTTTGGTATTAAATGTTAAACTCAATATTTTGAAGTATAAATCCTAAACTACTCAAGTTTATGCCAAAGCCTCATCTAATTTGGGCTTAGGTAGTCTACCATTTTGTGTGTAGATTGTGTTAATTAGGTTGATTTCTTATTTTTATCTAAAGACCCATTTGCCTAGATCTAGCAGTTGTTTGTAGTTTTTTGTCTTTTTTGAGAGTCCTTTGAGCCAAGTTGTTACCACATGCCTTGTTTGAAGTTTGTTGTGTCAAATTCCAAATATCTTAGTTTTATTTTTCAAATAGTCTTTTATGAATCAAATATCGAGTCTTGTTGAGCCAATTACTAAGTGTCACCCAATCCAATTGCCTTAGTTTAAATTATTTTTAAATTCTTTTTTGAAACATTTTTTTTTAGTCTAACCTTATATTTCATGCTAAATGATTATAACCACCTTTGGGCAAATCATTGTTATTCTTTGATCATAGTTCACAATTGTTCTACCTTGTCTAGATACTTTTATTATTGATTATAACTACCTTTGGTAAAATTAATACCTTATCCATAGACAAGTTTTGAGCTTTTGTGTTACATCTACCATTGATTATAACCACCTTTGGGCAAATCAGTACTTTTGCTAGACCAATTTTGTGTTTATTATTATACCTTTGCCTAGTTTATTTGTTTTACACTTTGGGCCTCTTTTATAGAGCCAAATGTTATTTATTTTTATACCTTGGTTATTTTCTACCTTTAGACCTTTATTTTTTATGAGAATTAGTTATAGATTTGAACATGCCTCGTTACACATGTAGCAGGATTATGTATAATTTAGACTATGAGAACTTTTTAACTAGCGACCCTTTTGTTCAAGAGTTGTATGAGGATTATGTAGTTTATGATATGGATCCTTATCCATCTTAAAATATTCCATACATTGAACAAAGGTTAGACTTTCTAGCACAGTATTTGGTGACTACACCTTCTTATTTGAGTCAAGAATAAGAGCAAACGGCATATCACCTTGCTCAAGTGATGCCTAGTGTTGAACAAAGCCAATAAAAAGATCCTTACTATGTTATGACACCAAATAAAATAATTTTCCACTAGAATTCCCACATGAAATTATAAGTAGTTTTCTTAGGACTCCTAGTAATGCACCTTGAATCTAATAGTTCAAATATGCATCAACTATTTATAGTCAATATTTAGTCCAAATGTCATAGCAGAGTCAAAGCACTCTTACAAAAGGGAAAATATCTATGGATGATTAAATAGAACATGAATAGTAAGTATACCAAAACTACCTCAATCTAATTCATAATCTTAATGCAATGGTTGTTTATAACACACTACTTATTGAGATATCTCCATCAATAGGAACAAAAATAGATGTTTTGAGCTATGCAAACCAAAAGATTGACCCATTTAGTAAAAGCACGTTGGCTGGTGACATGTTTAATGTCCCCATTTTGATAGAAGAGATTATCTCTCAAATAGAAGACCTCACTCAAAATGTTATGGATATCACACAATTTATTCCAATTTAAACTAAAGTGGGTCTAATTTACCATCTAATAACACATAATAGATTCCTCCAACCAATGTCATAAGTGGATTGTAATAATAGGGGATGGGTATGCCTATTTCCTAAAATCAACAAACAACTTCCACTCCTCAACCAACTACTTCCTTGAGTATGCAACAAGGGTAACAAGCAAACCAAAAACCAACTTACCAGCATAAAAATTGTAGAACACTACACCATCTCAAAGGGGGTAGCAAATATTATACTATAATAAACACAGACCAATATACCTCGATAATCCCAAATATTACCAAAATCATAATGTGCCTTCACTGGTAAAAAAGTGCCAATTGGTCAATAACAACAAATTCCAAACCCCTAAATATTTCCTAACCAATAATAAGTGCCAACCTAATAACAGGTGTTCAACAAACAAGAAGGTTTCTATGTATAATAAATGTCAAGTGTTATGCAATAGTTGCCTTTCACCCAATGTGTATCATATGTACAATAAATATCCAACTTTTACCACCTTAAAATTAGGGTTCTAGTCAAAATCATGTTCCCTATATATAATAGGGTTTGATGAGTAGGTAGCAAGTTCCCTCCTAAACCTAGAAATACCAACACATCCCGCAAATCTAAATGCCATTACCAAAAATGTAATTTTCCAATCAAGGCTTTATATCTAATCTAAACTAGCATGTATTCTAATAGCATCTTATTCTATATCCAAAATATAATCCTAATGCATAGATATGTATACCTAGTCATCTAACTAATTTGACCAACATTTCACAATATCCCTACCCTGGTCAAGGTAATCCACCTTTAACTGTACAACCCCAATAAAAATAGGCCACTCCATCCCATTTCCTTACCCAATAGTTGTAAAAAATGAAAGATACAATTCAAGCTATACATATCAAAAAGAAAACAAATAAATTCAAATTGGATGAAATATGCTCTTAAACATTCAACATGGATTATCTGCAAATACCATTTTCATCAGGTTATGATCCACCTAAATTTGATAAATACAAGGGAAAATGTGACCCTAAATAAAATTTTAAATAATTATTTATTTCATTCCATCTAGTGGCATATAGCTACATATATATGCTTCTTCTCTTTTGAAGGAGCCTATCTAGACAAGCCTTGGAATGGCTTTTAAAACTATTGAATAATTATATACCTAACTTTGGTGATATTTTGAAGAAGTTTATACAACATTCTTCATATCATGTCAAGCATAATATTATATCTTTGGACTTGGTCCAAGCTAAATAGAAGAGTGGTGAAATATTTTTTTTCATACTTATAATGTTTGAGAGCACTAATGAGATGGTTTACTCATAATTTTCTAGATAAATAATTAGCCACAATTTTTACTAGGAAATTACACAATGAGATATCTTACCATCTTGAGATACAATGTGCTCATACATTTGAATAAGTTATAGAGAAAGGAATACATATTGATAAATCCCTTGTAAACAAAGGGATAATCAAGTTATCTTCTTCTAACCAAAGCCAAAACCAACATCAAAGCTAGTAGAACCAGAGCCAATTCTAAAACCATAATCAGAACCCAATTCAAATATGAATTTAATGCCACCTTAGGCCAACAAAAATGAAAGAAAAAAACTCTACAACTATAATAAGAATGTTTTGGGTAACAAGGTCATCGAATCATGCCATGTTTAGATGGTGCAAACACCTGTTGTCCATTTACCTCCACCCATTCAATAACCACCATCTCCATACATTCAACCAAGACCTCCACAAAACCAATAGCCACAAAATCAAAATCAATTACAATCCCCTCCTCCAAGGATAAGATTTCCCATTGCCAAAAAATTTAGTGACCTTGGTAAGCCTATCGATTTATGTTTTGAAGATTGGTTTAGGAAAATATGTTTAGTTGGTCAATAGTGAAGCCATTTCCTAAATGGATTCCTGATTGGTACAAATAACATGAACTTTGTGAGTACCATCGAGTCAAATGACATTACACACATTAGTGTATCAAAATCAAGCATTTGATTTATAATATTTTATAAAATAGAGAGATAGAAAGAGATACCCATGCTCCTACGACCAATCATAACTTAGGCATCTACCAGAATCTATTTCCTCAATATAACAATAACAATAACTAGCATTAGTACCAAAAATAATAATGATATTGGTAAAATAATCCACTACTAAATAAATAACAATAATACCAACCATAAAAACAATAGTAGAATGGTTAAAACCAAGTGAAAACTGATCAAACCAACCAAGAAGGCCATCATGTCATTACATATACTTATAAAAATGGTGTAGGACATGTCTCAGGTAGTCATGTTTCCACTATCACCATTAACCCTCAACCAACTACCAATAGACCTAGACCTTCTCCGAATAATACCTATCAATTGATAAATTCCTATCAACCTCTTTATGCTAGTAATTCTTCTTCAAATTATGTTAGAATCTAGGCTCAACACTTCCCTAGAATTACCATTATAGGTCTCATTACCTACCCAACCAACTACCAAATCTAAGTGCTAGATTGATATTTCATAATAATGACTCAATGAGCCAAGGTTAATATCAAGGGACTATATCCAAATACTATGAATGAGCCCCCTCAACCTTCCATGCCTATCAAAAATAAACTAATTAACAAAACCAAGGGAAAGACCTACGATATTTTGGAATAGTTAAAGAAGACACCTACACATATATCCATCATGGATTTTTTGTGTACATCTAGCATTCACAAAGATATATTGAATGAGTACTTGAACCAATCCCTCATGCCAGATAAATTCCAAGCCATGGTATGACACTTATCCCCTAGCCAGCGTCTTACCTTTAACCAAAGTGATATGTTATCCTTGAGCCCTCTACATAATAACCCTTTGTACATCAATGTTGGTATAAAAAACCATAGAGTTAAATGTGTCCTTGTATAAATCATTTAGGTGTCAACATTATGTCCCTGAAGTTAGTCAAATATATTGGATATACAATAATTGACTTGTAACCAGATACTATTGTTATCAAGGTACTATTAGATTTTTAATGGTCATTAACCTTTGGCCCATGATACTCTATGGCATGTTTTAGACATATAAATATCTTATAATCTATTATTGGATCAACCTTAGATCCATTAAATCAAGGCCATACTTCCCAAGTTGCATCAGTCTATAAAATTTACACATTCAAGAATGGAAGTGATTATACCAGTTGATCTCCATCCATATCAGTATTGTAAACATCTTGAGGTTGAGTAAAAAATTTATAAGTATCAATTTAGTTTTAATCTTATGCCAAATCTGATGAAGAAAGCACTAAAAGGGGAAAATCTATTGAATTAGGACTAGAAGCCAATTATATTAACCCATACAGCCTAGTTTCTACTTCAACCATGCCTACACTAGACATTGGCAATCACTTATATATAACTGGCAAAGGTATCAGAGAATACAATACCCATAATGCCTTCTATATTGAAAAATTACTAAAAAGTCCAAAAGCTTATGAGATACCTAAGGCCAAAAATAATCACATGAAGTGTCAAACCAAAGCAAAATCTCAGTTGAACAAGCCCATTATTTTCAAATTGGCTTCTGGCCTAGAATAGGACCCCTTATTCAAAGATGATTCATGGATTTACACTAATGAGTTAGTTGACTATTACCAAAGTGAAAAGTATCATATTCCTAACTAGATTATGGATCACTTAGCTTATGAAGGTAGAGGCCTAGGGATACATCAGCAAGGCATGATTGAACCAGTCTTAATGACCAAGTACAAGTGAACCCATGGTATTGTATTTAAACCACTTAGGGTGACCCCACATATCTTATCCATGTTTCAACACCATAAACTAGTGAATATGATGCTAGTAGTGATGTAAATTATTATTATACCATCTAAAATGACCTTTCCACTACAAATTTATTTAACCCCATATCATTTACACTGCCAACCCTAGTTATCAACCTTTACCATTAACCCTTTATCACCCACAATTGATAGACTAGGACCAAAAGGAGGAAAAAATGCCATTAGATGATTTTGAAAATGATGAGTTCATATGAAACTTTATGGGATTAAGGAATCACATTCCTCTTGGATATCACAAGCAAGTCTTTTCTATCAGATTGGATCTTGTTGTCTTCTTTAGAGAGTAGGTGAAATCCCTTAGCCAAAAATAAAAATAAAATCAAACATTGAGGTATAAAATTGAAAACCTCTTTGAGGCACTTTATGATCATGGTAAAATTAAATAAAAATTCAAATATATTGGTGAAACCAGTTTCTAGCACCATTAGATGGGGATGTTCACCCCTCTTCCTATGAAGCTCAGGAGACCTATAGTCTAAAGCCCATAAATGGATCTAAAATTAGTACCAAGGAGTATTAAAAAATTTAATAGATTATTCAAAAGTGTGATAAAGTATTTATTTCATGGAATTTACCACCATTAAGAGATTTTGGTTCATCCTAATTAGGAGAATCAGACAAGTTAGTCCTGCTAGAGGACTTTACCATTACTGACTAGTTTACCTTATTGTTGACTATTTTAGTTAATATTTCTATATTTATTATGTAGGACACTTTAGAGGTTAACATTATCACCCCAAATTACCCAAATTATATTAAACTAAGTGCATCCCTCACTAAGGAGTGTGAAGTTTTTATATCCCTTTTGAGGGAGTTTGTTGACATATTTGCATGGGCTTATTTGAACATGCTAGGTTTAGACCCCACCTTAGTTGTAAACCATCTCATTATACATCCTAATTCTAAACCCATTAATTATAAGATGCATAAGATTCATCTTTGTATTATTGTGTTATTTAAAAAATATTTTGAGAAACTCTTAGACATCAAATGTATCAGGTCGATCAACTATTCAGAGTCAATTTCAAACATTATGTGAGTAAGGAACCAGAAGGTATCAAAATCTACATTGATTTCAAGGATATCAATAAAGCCTACCCAAAATATGACTTTCCTTTACCTAGAATTTACATGATAGTTGACTCAATGGCTAGATTTTAAATGTTTTCTCTTATGGATGGCCTTTTGGGATATAATCAGATCAAAATTACACCAAAAGACTAGTACAGGACAATATTCACCACTCTATAGGGGGAATGTTTTATTATCAAGTGATGCAATTTGGACTCAAAAATATAGGATCCACATAATAATAGCTATGATAGTGATTTTCCATGATATGATGTATGGCATTATTCAGGACTATGTTAATGACATCCTAGATAATCAAAAACCCATGTCGATCATCTAGTTGTACTACAAAGAATCTTTGAGCAACTTCGTAAGTAAAATTTCAAGCTTAATATTAAGAAGTGTGTATTTGAAATAAATTATGGAGAATTATTAGGATTCATTATCTCTCATAGTGCCATTAAATTTTATCCAGCCAAAGTTTGTGTAATTATCAATATGCCATCTCTATCTACCTTGAAGTAGTTCAATAGTTTACAGGGCAAGATATCATCAATTAGGCTATTCATATCATAGTTGGATGATAAATTTTGCTTGTTTACACATTTACTAAAGAATGTCATTAAATTCTCATGGAATTAAGAGTGTTAGAAATAATTTTATCATCTTAAGGAATATCTTGTCAATCCACCTATTTTATTACCACCCACACCAAATAAGCCATTTTGACTTTACCTATCAGTGACTGAAAATACCTTGGGGGCATTTTCGGCTCAAAATTATGAATATTGTAAAGAGAATGTCATGTATTATCTGATCCAAACATTGGTCATGTATGAGAATAATTATACACTAATTTAAAAATCATGTTTAGTAATGGTGTTCACAGCCCAAAAGTTGAATCATTATATGTTGAACAAAAAGACCATTGTTATTGATAAAGTATATCTACTCAAGTATCTAATTTCCAAAATATCTATACATGGTTGAATGGAAAAATGGATCATTATTTTGAATGAGTTTAAAATTGAATATGCCAACCAAAAAGCCATTAAGGGGTAAGTACCCACAGATCAACTTGCAGAAGCTCCTCTTCAAGATACTCAACCTTTTACATTTGGATTTTTAGATGAGGCCATTATGACTACCATAGAAGTAGAATCACCTCCTGAGGTAGAATAGTGGAATATGTACTTTAATAATTAATTCATAGCTCATGGATCAGGTATCATAATATTGTTTATTACACAAGGGGATCTTATTCCTAAGTCCTTTCACCTTATTTTTCCCTATATCAATAACATGGCCAAGTATGAAGCAATCATTATAGGGATTAATCAAATAATATAATGGAGCATCAAAAATTTATGGGTGCATGGTGATTCTTGACTAATCATCAACCAAGTCATATATTAGTACTAGATTAAGGATGAGAAGTTGGTACCCTATAAGGATATGGTAGACACTCTTAAGCAGCAAATTGCCAACATCTTGTTTGAAATAATACCTCAAGGCAATAAAAAAAAATTGATGCCATGGCCACTATTTTTTCCATGATTTAGATCATAGATATAGCAAGGGATTATCAATTTCTTGTAGAACATCACTTAGTACCATCACACAAATAATTAGCCATCGAGATGGTTTGCAACATTATTGGTCCCACATCTCCATGGTATTCTAATATATGTGCCTATCTCCATGACTAAATTACTTTTCCTAACCTATCATGTAATAATTAAAAATCATTCATATAAAAATCCTCTTTTTATACCTTAATCAGACCTACCTTATATGGTAGAAGCTATGATGAAACTCTACTTCATTGTTTACCTTTAACAGAATCCAGACTAGCATTGAAAGAAGTTCATGGAGTGTGTGGATCCCACACCAGTGAGGGAATCTTAGTCAAAAATTTACTACGTACTGGTTATTACTAGATGACTATGGAATTAGATGCATTTCTATATGTGAAGAGGTGTGTAAAGTGTTAGAAGTATGCTACTATGATTTTTTCTCTAACCAATACACTCAAACCATTAACAATACCATGGTCATTATTAATGTGGGGACTTGACCTCATAATGAAGATAAACCCTACTATTTTCACTTGTATTATCACCCTTTAAGGAGATGTCTCATCTCTTCTAATCCAGGTGGCACAATTGAAACACCTCTAGACTTGTGGGTAGCCTATGAATGTGGTGAATCTCTAAATAGGGCTAGCTCCCTTAATGTACCACTTTGGATCACTACTACACCTAAAACTTGTGAGGGGCGGGGGAGAGAGGGGGGGGGGGGGGTGCTATTATGGGGGAGGAGAGATACACCTAATAATTTCATGACTATCCTACCAGGGAGGTGATACACCATGAGATTTATTGATGACTAACCAAACATACACTTTTCTAATTTGAATCTTCTCACATTGATATTACATTATAAGCTTATGGATGAATGTTTAGGCTAGGATGGAATAAACAAGAATCATTGAATAGTGACTAGTAAATATACTAACTCACTCAACCTTGACACTTCCTAGAACACTTCACATGCCCTGCATAATAAGAAGCTTTCCAACTGCAAATAGGGTGAAAGAAGGAGACAACATGCTAAGGAAATCCATAGTCTATTACTAAGCAAGATCCAATAATCCAAGTAAAAAACACAATCTAAATAGTCATGAAGAGGTTAAAATCAATATTATCGTATTGATCAAATGGTATGTAAATGAGTAAGGCTTCACCATACTCAAGTGGAGCATAAGTTACAATGGCCAAAATAGCTAGTTCTTATAGAAATTGAGAGAGAGAGAGGAGAAGAGGGAAGTCCAAGGGTCACAAAGTACATTTTTAAAACTAATAAAATGAGTTACTTGTGCATTATAAGAGGATATGATAATGAACCATGCAAGGTTAAGAAGCACAAGTGTCCATACAAGGCATAAAACTCATGAAAAGTGGCATGAAACTCCTTATTTTAGCTCAAAAAACTACCTTCATCATTCACATCTATTTGAACATCCCAAAAATAAATAGGGATATGTCTAATGATTGGAATGATATGAGAAAAGTATTTTATACATGCCTCTCCATGCATTGGTTTTAATCATGGTCATCTATATAATCTCTCCAAAATGAGCTATCACTACCTACAGTAGTCTTAAAAACTTCTCTTTCCCATCACCTTTCACACTTGGCATCAAATTTGGATTTATTTTCCCATGAAAATACATAAAATGGATTTTATGACACTTTTCAAGACCCTCCATTATCCTTAGATTTCATCAGTCACACCTTAACATTAGCATCCACTTAAAGTTTTCCACCCTTCTCACTAGCTTAGGTCAACTATGCCAGTTTTGATTGGATGAGATGAAATAGCTTTTTTGAGGCACACTTAGGTGTTTTTATGAAGGAATTAAACATACATTGGGGAGTTATCTTAAGTTTATATATTCAATTCCAAATGTTGATTATCATCTCTTGAAACCTCCCTATAACCTACACAACACATAAAATAATAAAAAAATAAGCTAGTTTTATACTCCATGTTCATATAGTTACATACAACTCAAAAGTGATGGGGGAAAGAGAATAACATATTTCTATATAACATTCCAATCATCATTCCTAGGTAAATATAGTCCATTTGGATGCATCTCCAGCCTTGTTTTCCCAATTACATCTTTTCAAGGGTTTAGCAAGGGTTTTAGATTATTTTAACCTCTTCAACTTTTTTCATAAAGTTGGGACATTGGAAATTCATAAAAATTCCACAAATTTGATCTTCAAGGATCCTGATAACACTTATAACCTCTTGTATTTCCAATAAAATAATCAAAAGAGATATGATCTTTCAAAATTAGCCTACTGAGCTTGCTTCTTTATTTGCACAGGACTTATGTTGGTCCTAAGACAAAAATGGCTCTCCTTTTGGTTTCTCTTCATACCATGAGTTTTAACACCTCTATTTCAATCCCAAAATAATCCCCAAATGGATTATAATGCTCACCTCATATGAAAATTGAAAGTGATTATCCATTTGGCTTATAGGCCAAAACCCTACCCTTTAGGCTTAACTACAACTCTTGTGGATTTGGACCACCTATTGAGTTTCACCCTTTATTTATTTGTTTTACATGCTTTCCTAGTTACAATTCAACTTCTCACACCTTCTTGAAAGTTTCACACAACTCTTGCTCCATCATTTCATCCCTTCTTTCCAAACCTACTAGTTTATACATGAGGGGAAGTACCCTCTATCTGAGACAAAATAGAGGGTACTTCCCTTATTTAATTAGACAATTTTGATATTTTATATGGTTATAAGACTGGTAAATACCTTCTACATGAAAAATAATCCCTTTTTTATATCATTTGACCCTTCAAAACTTGCAAAATCCAAAACAAGTTCCTAGGAAAGCAAACTAACTATATGGATTTTTAGTGTGAACTATGTGTGCTTGATTTAGGCTCCTTCTCTAATTGATTTATACTCTCAATGGCCTATAAATATTTTCATAATCCTGATGGATATGTCTCAATCTCCATTCATCACACCAACCTTTCATGTACCCTTCAAACACTTTGCCTAGCTTAGACTAAGTTCCATTTATGACTATGTTATGCTCCAAGGCTTATACCTATAGGTAGAAATGCATGCTTAAGATTTTAAATAAACATATACTACCTATATAGAGTCACTTAGGTTCATTTTTTTTTTGTTTGGATCTTTTATATTCACCTTGTATGGGTTAGACCTCATCAAAACACACTCCCTTTACTCTCTACCTCTCACAGTCAACTATAGTTGACTGTGAGAGGTAGAGAGTAAAGGGAGTGTGTTTTGATGATGTGTTATATATGATCTAAGCCTTATTGACAAGAATGAAACCCTCCTTGAAGCTCTATAAACCATAATCTAACTATATTTTTTCCTTTTCTACCTAGGTTAATGTCTATCACCAGGTTTATCAAGCCCATTACTCTCCATGATGACCCTACAACCAGCATATAGGTGTGCATTTTGTGGTGAAAGAGACTTGTAGGTGGACTTTTATTCAATAATCAATATATATTTCTATCCTAATGATATTTATATCATGAATCTTTTTGTCAAATGTTTTGATCATCCAAATGTAAAGGCATGGCCCAATACTACCAACTTAGGTGAAAAAGGTTTCCTTGGGTTCAAAACTATAGGTGATCACTACTTGAAATTAGTGCATGAAAATGCAGCTTTAGAGCTTCTAACCACCATCCTCCCTTAGTCATTTTTCCTCAAAAATTTGAGACTTTAATATTCTATGTGAGCTCTACAAGTTTTGATCCTTAGGATGCATCAAAGCCTTTGATAACCCTATTACATGACCATGACAAAATGAATTTAGGCCTTTGTTTTCCTATTTTAGGGATAAATTCCCTGAAATAGTCATTTTTTGCTCATCACGCATCATTAGAACATTATACAAATCAATATCTTATTCATGAGAAACTAAATCATCCCTTAACCCCTATAGATTTTGAGAAATAATTAATCAAACTTCCAAAATGATATTTCAATTTTGCTTAGTCTCTGCTAAGCCAACTGTAGGTGGGCATTGTAACATATAGGTAGAGAATGCAAAAGTAGAATGTATGCAATATGTAAGATTTCCAATGAATTTTGGTCCCTTTCCAAAGGTTAAAAATATAATTTCCTCACTAAAAATATATATTTCCTAGCTCAAATACTCCTCTCAACATGAGATTCTTCATGAGGACACCTTTAGGTAAACATTTTCATATATGCAGGTAGTGAGTAGGATTGGTGTAATGGGCATAGTATTTGGCATTAAATTAGTTCTATGATTCTCTCCATAACTCCAAATACACTCTTCACATTATAAATCATCTAAAACAAGTGTCAATACCTTCTTTTCCACATAAACTCTCCCTTCATGGCACCTATAGATGTACTTTCACGGTTACATGACTGGTAAGCTACATATGATTACAATTCTATATAGATTGATTTGGGAAAAGAGGTTTAAAGGTGGAGGTGACCAAGATAACATTTATAACATGTAAACAAACCTATCTTCACCCTCCAAAACCACTATCAAAGCATGAAGATCCTATAAATGGTGAAAATTTGCCTACAACATAGAATGGTGCTTTCTCCTACAACTTGAGATACTTGGATTATAAAATACCTTGAAACATTAAACCAAGTATGGGTAACATTTGATAATGTATTCAATGTCATCTAGAAACAACCTCAATAATTGAATTATATGGACTTGTCAAAAATAAGGCAAAACCTATATGGTATACAGATTGGTAAGTAAAAAAACACAATCAACTTCTTAGGCATGGTTCATGAAGCATAGGCCACCATTCTTATACAACCAAACATAAAATGGAAAATAACTAAGTTTAGAATAAACCCAAGAGAAATTTTTCTAAAACCTGCCCTACTAGCCATACCAAGTACAAACCTGAAGACTATTTTTGCTTGCCAAGCCTAATAGAAGGAGAGATAAGTAGTTTTCTTCATCCCTTTGAGATTTTGATCAAAATAATCACTAACACAAGTGTATGTAAGACCAAGGGACACTCCTAAAACATCCAAAACTATAGGAATATGTACAATTATGTACACCTCAATAAATGCTCATTTTTTCAAGAAAACTACCCTATTTTCTAAAAAAACCTACCACTTTTTAGTTAGTAACAGTTACTAAAAAATTCTTAGGACACATGGTACATGAAATCATCCTTTGAAACCTTCATATTTCCCTAATAGGTCATATAATTCATTAAATGCTCTATTTTGACCCCTAAAATGACTCAAAAATATAAAGATTAAAATGACTAATGACCAAGGCTAAAATAGCATTAAATGATATCAAAAAACATATAATACACCCCATGAAAAAATATTAGACCCCCTATAAACCTCTAAAGATCAAGTTTTCTCCTATAGGCATCCCAATTTGACCTATAGGGTAAAATTTGGTCAACACCTACATCTTCAAATGGCCATAAACATGTCCTTATTATTATCGAGTATTTCACTAAGTGGGTAGAAGCCATTCCCCTCATGTCACTAGTAAGTAGATATATAAAGTCATATTCAACCATCTCATCTACCGATATGGTATCCCCTCTGACATTATATCTAATAATGGTTGATCATTTAAAAACAAATATGTGAAAGCACTTTGTACCCAATACTGTACCAAACAATATTTCTCTACCACTCATCACTTACAAATCAATGACTAAATTAAGGCTTCTAATAAAACCATTGTCAATATTTTGAAAAAAAAATGATGGTGTTAGTCATAATTGGCACTTTTAGATATTTAACATCCTTTGGGCATACCGTACCACATTTCATACTCCAATAGGAGCTACCCCCTATTCCCTTGTGTATGGCACTGAGGTCATTCTTCCTATCAAGGTCAAGTTTCCTTCTCTCTAGATTTCACTACAACACATCATCGATGATGAGAACTACAGAGTATCTCATTTTCAAGAGCTAAACTTACTTGATGTGAAATGCATGACCACCTTGAATAAACTTTAGGCATAATAGAATATATTAAGTAGCCAATACAATAGGCATGTTAAGTATTATAATCATATAAAATGCAAAAATTGGTAACTTGAGCATGGCTAATGACACCCAACCCATAGGTCCCTCTTGCTTGTTCTTATAACCCTCATAGGATTATTTTCATTGATTCTTAGTCATCCATAGCCTTCCAAACTTGATCCCAGCTAAGCCAAACTCCTCTTTCCATGACTAATCCATCCTCCCAGGTCCCATCTACTCAAGACAATAACACCACACTATGATTATAGTGTTAATACCACTCCTATATATTTTTGGTGTTGTTGTCCAAGTCTATTTTTAGCCCCAATGGTCAATTCCTTCTAGTTTCCCATCCTTATCCTTGTCAACCTAACGTGAGAAAATTCAATCCATGACCAATAGATCCTTATAAAATCCCATTCAAAGATCATTTGGAAGGGGTTGGAAAATATCACTAAGCAAACAAGAATACAATCAAGATTACTCAAGAAATCTTCCCTATTCTCTACATACAACCAGCCAACACACTTACAAGCTTATTCAAATTCCTACACCAGTCCCTAGCCATCTCAAGTACATCCCATCTAACATTCTACATCTTCATACACTCAATTTCATAAATCACATCAAGTGAGAGAACTACATATGGCTTGATCCCTCTTTAGAGTATTGGTATGTAGGTAGTGTGCCCACACATGGAGTGCGAAGCATGTATAGTATATCTTACACACACCATCCCCCCCTCTTGATCAAAATTAGTCAAATCATAATGGAATATAGGGTTTGAATAAATAATCTATTCTACAAGGATCTCTACAGACTTTTAGTTGTTGAAACTTCATAGATAGCATCACATAGACTTATCGAACAAAACCTAAAAAGCTCATATCCTCAAGACAACAGTGGCAGAGGTAGACTACAGTGTCACTACCACTCTTATCTAGTTCTAGCACTCCTATCCAATCAGAAAATGAAGTCTAGATCTTAATTTACAATAGTGTCCCAGTCCTACATAGTTAATATCAACCTCTATCTCAATCAGATCAACATAGCTCTAAGCTAAGTTATATTTTTCTCTATTCACTTGTTATTTTTAGAAATTATAAACAACAATCAAAATTAAAAAATTAATAATTTAATTATGGCATAATTATTGACTAATTTTACTACTCAGAACCTTTAACTAAATTAAGAATAATACACTAATATTCCCAAAATTATTAAATCATTTGGTGACCTGAACTACTTTGTTTGTGCATAAAAACCCTAAGGTATTTTTTCTACAATATTTTCATATATTTTTTTGATTTTTTACCTACATAATAAAATAAAAAAATTGAATTTTAAATTTTTTTAGTAATTTTAAAATTATTTTCTTCCAAACCCTAGTTGCCCATACTAGGTCCCAGTATTTTTCCAGTAATTTTCCAATCATTTTCTAAATTTTTACTAGCATATTTAAATCAAAAAATCTAGATAAATTTAAAAATTCACTAGTAAATTTCAAAATTTTATTTTTCTCAAAACCCTAGTTTCATAGACTAGGTCCTATTCAATCAACCTTTTTCCAATAATTTTCTAAATTTTTAGTTGCATATTTCACTCAAAAATTCACTTTAAATTTAAAAATTCCATAATATTTTCCAAAAAATATAATCTTTCGAACCATAGTTACATACACTAGGTCCGATTACTTCTTGAGGTATCACCTTACATGTGTACAAACTTTGTCTTTTTTATGCATATTCTAGTTCCTTGTTTAGATTGCATCCATTTAATCTTTTCTACTATTATGCAATTTGTTTCACTTATGCCACCTAATTTCCTTGCATCTCTTCCTTCGAGACAAAGTGTAATAATTAGTGGCAACCCTCCTAAATTCACCCAGATTCTTTTAACATGACAAAATACCATGGATATATAACCAACTCAAGTTCCTATTATAGATTCTACACATCTAAATTACATTAATTTCAATAAGGATAAATTTGATAATAAGTATTATGAGAATAATAATGGTAATACAAACACTGATATTCATGATCCACCACATCAGACACTTGATCAACTTCCACCAATTATTAATAATGAAGTTATCCTCAACAAAGGTTTGATTATACAAAGTTTTTAAGAACAACTCTAGGATCAACCCCAAGATCTTACTCTTATTTTATAATCTATCATGGAAATCAAAAAGGCCAAACAAGTAGATTCTTCCATTCCCATAGAACAACCATTTATAAATGACACTACAGGGGCAACTATGTCTCAACAACCCCCTTTAGCAACCCAACCTGCCACTAGCTACAACTAGTACATCATTATCTTTTGGTGTGGCAGCCCTTGTGCAAGAGATAAGATCTCTTCAATCCAAGGTGCTACATCTTGAGCAGGGTTCTTCTAGACCTATGCAGGATTTGGTTTCCTTTGCTCTTTTACATACACCATTGGCACGTCACATTGCTTCTACACCTTTACCATAAGATTTTGTTCAACCCAAGCTTACTCTATATGATGGCAATGGTGATTTAAAGACACATTTGAGAGCTTTTCATGTAACATGTTTGGACTATATACCCAATGAATGGATACTTACCAAGTCATTTCCATGAATCCTAAAGGATTATACTTTACAATGGTTCTACAGTCTACCAAATCAGTCAAATAATACATTCAATCCTTTAGTTGACATGTTCCTAACACACTTCAGCATCAACATTGGTGATAAGGTTTCATATGCTCAAGTTACACAATAGAAACAAAGGTCAAATGAGCATCTCATAGATTATGTTCTTTGATATAAGACTATCTTGGCTAAGATGACTAGACCCATGGCCGATCAAGAGTTATAAGATCTCTTCAAATAGATTCTTCTACCAACTTTGCATGAATAAATTATGTTCAAAAGATTCTCTTTCTTCACTAAATTATGTCACACACTAAAGGAAAGAGAATTCAAGTTAATTTTAATGGGCAAACTCAAGTACACAAGTATCTCAGACACAACAAACAAGAGTAAAAACAAAGTCCCATACAAAGTAAATATCAATGATAACAAGATTTAGAATCAACCTAGAGTTAATCCAGCTTCAGAGCCCCCTCAATGAGTGGTTTTATAAATACCTCCTTGGTGAACCTTCACCAATCTACCAGTTTCTCCAGCCAGAGTTTTATAGCACTTATTAGATTTTAACATCATATCTCTCCTTATTAGGTAAGTTGACCCAACAAAGCCTCTTCCACAGGGATATGATCAACATGCATTTTGTGAGTTTTATAGGGCAACAGGTCATACAACAAATAGATACATCAGTTTGAGACATAAAATATAGGATTTAATAGGTGGTAATCATATTGATATTGGTACTTTAGTTGAGCCTTCTCAGGCCAAGCCAACACAAGATAAAGTATTAAAAATATTTTCAGATCCTTTTCCACAACATTCCAAATATGAGATAGGGGATCAATCAGGGGTTCACCATGAATATCATACACATCCCCCACCAGAAACATATAGGGCATCTTCACTTGAGTTATATCCTTTGAGCAACATGATTGGTGTATACAATTCTAGAGTTCCAACTAGACCATCCATCCCCTTCTCAGAATAGGAGATCATTGAGGATGATACAGATTATCATGCACTCTTTATTAGAGCTCACATTCATAATCATCCTATTCATAGTGTTCTCATCGATAATGGATCTAGTGTGAACATGTGCACTATGACATTATAGTAACATTTGGGATATTTAGAGCAATATTTTACACTGATAAACACAATTATCAATGGATTTAGTGGGCATATACATAGTTCATTAGGTGAGATTGCACTTTATTTATAGGTTGGTCCAACACATGTGGCCATAACATTCACTATTGTTCCTAGTATAAGAGTTTTTGATATGTTACTTGGTCGACCATGGATTTAAAAACTTTGAGAAATACCTTCTACAATTCATAGATGCATGAAATTCATTCACGCTAATTAGGTTATTACAATTGGTGGAGTTCCATATAAGTTACCACTCCCCACTTCAGAGCTATCTTCTATAGTACAATCACCAGTTTTAGTTTAGCTTCTAGTTCTAGTTTCTCCACCAGTTATATTTCCTCCTCCAGTTCCAATTCAACCATAGTTGAGGCATCCATCACCAGCATAGAGAGTTCATACACCTCTATAGTTTTAGGATTTTAGATAGCTTCCAACTATAGTTTTCACACCTAGGGTAGTATCATTGAGATCTCATGCATCTACTCACAAAGCACATATTTAGAAAGCTTCTCCTACTACTAGATGGGTCCTTAAGAGCCCTACAATTTCATCCACTTATCAATTTCATAAGGAGACCCCACACTTAGTCTTTAATTCAAATATTTTAGATCATTTATAACATATACAAATTTTAGAGCCATATTCTCAACATTTTCATCATGCTTCATGACCATGCACGATTCTTTTCCTTGATACAGGACACCATAATAGGGAGTCTCCCATGAGAATCATCAATTAGTATCATCCTTCCTTGCTTACTTGTACATAGTTTGTTATGTTTGATTGTACATAAATTATATAAAAAATGCTAAAAACAATATAAAATTTCAAAATACAAAAACATTAAAATATGTCAAAACACCAAAAACATTTCAATTATATGCATCATCCATGCTTTACACTTCTACTATAATGTTAGACTTACATTTTTTATTCTATGCTATTGTTTTTCAATTTATCTACATTACCATGCTTCACTTGATCTTCTTTGAGTATGTGTAATGACATATATCTTTTTAATTGTTTCACTCTACCCATTGAGTGGGCATCCTACTTCTACATCGAGACACACATCGATATATCTACCCACTAAGGGAATCTTCTACATGACTACACCATCTAGGTTATGTCATTCCTACACCACACACTCTAGTTATCATGTTGATGTACATTATTCACTAGCTTACATAGATTACTCTATCAACACTCACTAGTATATAACACTTGTGTATTTCTTAGAATATACCTAGTCTTGTACTAACATGTCTTGCATACATTCACTTCTTTCTTTGATTAGTTAAATGTGATTATTTTTTCAATTATTACATGCTTTCCTTTCTTTCTTTAAATAGCTATATTATTTGAATTTATCAATTATTTTTTATTTCCTATATGTGCCTTAGGATATTTTCCAATGTCCTTTGCTTCTATTCATGTGTGTGCCTTAGGACATTTTACAATGTCTTTTGCATGTAATCCTCTATGTGACTGTGGCTTTCACACCAATTTTGCTTGTTTCAATTATATGTGTATGTGGCATTTGAACATGCCTTGTATGTTTGCTTTCCAATTTGAGTGACATGTGTCCATGTCCCTTTTTTACTTGGCCCCTTAGCCACCCTTGTATGCTTCTTGCCTTGTGTGCTTGTTGCTTATTTACTTCTCATTATTTGTAATGCCATGATCCATATCATGGATTTATCTTGATTTCTTGGATGCCATGATGGACATCATGCTCCATCCCTCCAACTAAAAACTAAAAATACTTCTAGTTTTAGTTTAGTACATTACACATGATACTACATTATTATATATGTTTAGGCATACTCTTGTTGATATAACAATCTCTAAATACAAACCATGTTATATCTTGAGATATCTTATCAATTATCATTATCTTTCCAACATAACACACTTGTAAGGATATTTATTTTGAGGGAAGTCATTTTAGGGTCTGCATTCCTACCCTCAAAAGAGGGGGAAATAAATAAGGGTTTTTGTCATAGAGATCAAATCCCCTAATGGTCAAAAAAGTAGCATTCAAGACATGTAGAACAACAATTAGACATCAAACTAGTCAAAATAGACTAGGTAGACAGTCAAGAATCTAGAACAATTATCAGATTTAGCCCTACACAATAGTACCTAACTTGGACTACAATATCAGTGCCACTAGTGTCCACTTTTGGCACTCCTATCTAAATAGTATAAAAACTAAATTTTATAGAAATAAATAGAAAGGTAAGTTTAGTTACAGTTTTATCAGCTCCAGTTTAGGCCAAATCTAGAAGTTTCATTATAGTTTTTCTCAAATAATCTAGATATGGGGGCATCATGCATGGCATGATGGATCTCACTTTAGTTTCAAATAGGTTAGTTGGTACAACTTCCAAATCAGAATCCATCTTTTATAAACTAGTGATTGGGGGTAATATGTGTGACACATTTATTTTCCTTCTTTCCAAGTTTAGTATTAACTAGGCATTCTCAATATTTGCATTCCTTGTTCCATCCATAGATGGTTGGCATCATTTTGGAATGGCACTCATACAAGCCTAACTTCTTGAGTTTCTGAGTTCTCGAGTTCTTGAGTAGATTTCATATAATCCTAGAGTACCAATTTCAGAGTGACTTTCAGACAAACCTAATATCCATCTTTCAGAGTGGACAAGAGTGGCCTAGCTTCCAATATACATTTATCTATCCACACTAACATTATCATATCATAGTACATTCATGGGCTTTAAGATCCATCTCATATGACATACATTCCATTCTAGTATCAATATATAGCTTCACTTCATGAGGTAATGATGAAGCCAAAGGACTAACTAGCCTTTGTATTCTTGAGCCACCTATTCAAAGGGATTGGACACATAGTCTAAACATTGATCAACATAAATAGGATCATATATCTTCACTTAGTAGGTGATGATAGAGCCAAAGGGATAGCCTTTACAATCTTGAGCCACTTTCGAAGAATTGAGCACTTAGCTCCATTCACAATATTACTCTTGGTACAACACCTTTTAGCATCACTCAGCATAATCTAGTATCACTCAACATCACAAAAAATTTTGTATTGTTTCATGTACTTGATGAGGTATATTTGTTCCTTTCTCTTCCTCTCTCTCATACCCAAATTTGTACATTCTTATTTTAGATATAGCATATCTAGTAAGAACTAATTTACTCTTTGTTTTCTCTTTCAAATTTACACTTAATAGCATGCTCTCTCTATGCACACCCAACATCACACAAGCTTCATGGGCTTTACCCTTGTAGGTAAATTCAGGTACACTATGTATTTTTCCTTTATCCTAGTATTTCACTTTATTGCATCACTAGAATAAAGTGGGGGTAAATGTAGTCATATAAAATACAAAAATTGGTAACTTGAGTATGGCCAATGACACCCAACACATATGTCCCTGTGGCTTGTTCTCATGACCCTCATAGATGTATTTTCATTGATTCCTAGTCATTCATAGCCTTCTAGACTCGATCCTAACTAAGCCAAACTCCTCTTTCCATGACTAATCTATCCACCTAGGTCCTATCTACTCAGGATAATAGTTCCACACTAAGACTATAGCACCAATACCACTCTTGTCTACTTTTATTTTGTTGTCCAAGTCCATTTCTAGTCCCAATAGTCAATTCCTTCTAGTTTCCCATCCTTATCCTTATTGACCTAATGTGAGTAAATTCAATCTATGACCAATAAATCCCTATATAATCTCATTCAAAGATCATTTGGTAGGGGTTGACAAATATCACTAAGCAAAAAAAAATACAAGCAAGAATACTCAAGAAATCTTCCCTATTCTCTGCATATAACCAGCCAACACACTTACAAGCTTATTCAAATTCATACACTAGTCCCTAGCCATATTAAGTACATATAGTCTAGCATTATGCATCTTCATACACTCCATTACACAAAGCACATCAAGTAGGAGAAATACATATGGCTTGATCTCTCTTCAAATTATTGGTATGTAGGTAGTGTGCCCACACACAAGGTGTGAATCATGTCTAGTGCATCTTACACACACTAACCCCCCCCCTCTTTCTCAAAATTGGTCAAACCACAATGGAAGATAGGGTTTGAAGAAAGAATCTATTCTAAAAGGAGTTTTATAGACTTCTATTTGTTAAAACGTCATAGATAGGGTCACATAGACCTACCAAACAAAACTTAGAAATCTTAGATCCTTAGGATAATTGTGGTAGAGGTGGACTACAGCACCAGTGCCACTCCTATCCAGTTCTAGTGCTCCTATCCAATCAAAAAATGAATTTTAGATCTTAGTTTGTGATAGTGTCCTAGTCCTACACAGTCAATATCAACATTTGTCTCAATCGAATCAACATAGTTCTAAGCTAAGTTATATTTTTCTCTATTCACTTGATATTTTTTAGAAAGTCTAAATAACAATCAGAATTAATAAATTAGTAATTTAATTATGACATAATTATTGATTGATTTTATTACTCATACCCTTTAACTAAATTAGGAATAATACACCAATATTCCCAAAAAATTTAAATCAAGCATCATGAATTCGAGCTTGGTGACCTTGTGTTAAAAAGCAATTAAAATAATGTCAATGTCAATACAAATAAAAAAGGAAAGTTCCAACCAAGCTAGTTAGGGCCCTATGTGGTTATTTCTAACTATGGTTCTAGAGCATACAAGCTTGCCACACCAGAGGGAGATGAACTTGATGAACTGATGAACATAATGCACCTTAAATATTTTTATGCTTGAAGGACTCAAATTATTGTATGCAAAGATCATTTAATTTATGCCACATTATACCTATTCTTTGTATTATACCCTATACCAATCTACCATGTCATTAACCCCCTTATAGCCAATTCTTTTTACCCAACTTTGCCTATCACATTTGGCCTTGCTTTTGATTCATTTTTACTTCAGGCACATTCATTGATTGATGATATATTTAGTTGTAGTATTTGTTTTAGAATCAAATGTTTGAATAACAACATATGAAAATAGTATGACAGTGGTCCTGGTAATTGCATCTTTCATTTATTATTACTTTCTCTACTTATGTTGCTAATTATAACCACCTGTGCAAAAATTAGTACCACTGACCCTTTGTTGTTGTTTCTTAATTATAACCACCTTTGGAAAAATTAGGAATAACACCTTTACCATCCATTGCCACATCATCTTACCATCACTATTGCCATTTACCTATACCTAAACTTGTTAGTGATTAGTCAAATGTCTTTTATGTAGGTAGAACTACAGTGACTTGAGGTCCTATGGGACTATGTAGGTAGATCTCAATTTACATTGAGGTCAACTCAGTCACATCTTTGACATGCACTCACCATTTTATGAGTAATTTAAGTTTGAATGTTCTTGTCATTTTGTGAGCATTTTTAAGCCATACACTTTTACCATTTTGTAAGTTAGAACATTGTGTATCTGATTCTCAATATAGTTGAGATTCCTATAAATTTTCAAAAACATTCAAAATAGTTTGAAAACCTCTAAACATTTGAAAAGACCCAAAAAAATCACAAAATCACAAAATCATGAAAATTGGCTTAGAAATTCCATGACAAATATAAAACCATCAAAATTTTCTAGGATGGGCCATCTTATTTATTCAGTTTCATAAATAGACCACCTTAGTCTTTTTCCTCCCATTTCTAGGAGAACTATATCAACTTGAGGTTTGTAAAACTATGTACATAGCACTTGGGGTATCTCAGGTTAGCTCAACCACCTTCTTTTCTTTTTCAACCACTTATTTGCCTTAAGGATTCTAGGACTCCTAGCTATTTTACATGTAACTACTTATCCTTTAGTTTTCCCATCCTTATTGGCCATAGATGTACACTCTTGTTATTTTGTGAGTTCATATTATGGGCATTGTGCATTTGAACTTGATGCACTAATGACCACTTGGATTTTCTTACACTCTCATCATTTTATGAACAATTTTTATTTCAATGCTCTCATAATTTCACAATCAACCTTAGCCAATGCTCTCATTATTTTGTGAGCTCATTCTCATTCCAAGTCATAGATGTAGTAAATAATATGAATTAACAATTCAATTCATTAGTGGATACTCATCTCTTGACTCTTAGTGTGGTTTTAGCCTAACCCATGCACTCATACTTCCATGAATTATTTGTGTTGAAGTTTTCATGACTGTGAATATCATCCCCCTCTTTTCTTACACACTCACCATTTTGTGAGACCCTTATCATTTCCCTCTCCATGTCAATCATTTTTTCATTCACATCATTTTATTCTATCCCATATCCTGGGTGAACTACATTATCCTAAGGTCTATTTGGACCATGTAGGTAGCACTTAGATAAATGATGTATCTCAAGTTAGCTTAGCCACCTTTCTTCTTCCAATCATCTCCTTAATCACTTTGTGAATCCTCATGTGCCTAGTTGTTTATGTATTCTTTAGTCATTAGAACATCATACCTACATTTGTGCATGCTCATCTTTAATCTGTGTGATAGGTTATATCCTTGAGTTATGCTTGTCAATCCACCCTACTAGGGCAAAACCAGTTTATCACAATCAAATTTGTACTACTATGGAAAAATTATTTTTTAATTCAGGTCATCCTAATAATTATAAATGCCTTTGGGAAATCATTATTTTGACCCATCCACCCTACTGGGGTGCATACATGTGCCATTAATTTATAACCACCTTTGTGAAAATCAATATCTTAACCCCTATGCCACTAATTATAATCACCTTTGAGAAAATCAATGTCTCAAGCTTTGTGCCACTGATTATAACTACTATTGGGGAAAATAATGTCTCAACCTATGTGCCACTAATTATAACCATCTTTGGGTAAATCAATGTCTCAACCTTTTTTAATGATTATAATTGCCTTTAAGCAAGTCAATATTTTAATAAATGCATACAAGCATTATCTCAATTAGATTGATCTCATCCATGAGATAATTTTATTATTCTTTTTTCTTTTCAAATGACCATCCATCAATTGTATGTGTCGACCACTTCCTTGAGGGGGTATCATAGGCTTCCCAAACTTTGTTTAGAGCATCATTCTGTCATTACGTGATTTTTTCTTCTTAATGGATTTTTCATTATTTGAAATTGCATTACCATGCATGTGTCTCTCAATGCCTTCTCAAATAAGGGCAAACTATAGACACTCAATTTTGGCTACTTTTGTGCCTAAACTAGGATTTAGTTACACATTCTAGCACACAATGTAATAAAAGCCTAGAAATCACTTGAATTGTTCAAATTTATCTATGTAAGGGATTTAATTACTTAGAAACATGTCAAGTATTTTTTATTTATGGTATTACCTTGTATGTACCCATAACCTAGTTTAGTTTCAACCTTAGTCAATTTAGGACATAGTAATTTAAAACTTTTGGCCTATCAAGCTATTAATTCAAAACATTTAAAATAATTGCCAAAAGCCAAAAAGAATTAAGCAAGATTAATTACATTTCAAATCTTAATTAACTTGTCTAAGTAAAAATTACAAGTTGTATTAGTGAATTTCATTTATCAACAAAGGAATTTTAGCCAGATATGAATTTAAAGGTCAAAGGAACTAATAAAGTGATTTATTAATTCCTAAATATTCCAAAAATATGAGTCACAACCTCACAAATATCTAAAGTGAGCTGTCATGGCTCATAAGTATTTTTAACTAAGATGTCAAATTTCATGAGTGCTCTGACCCAACCTAGGGTGAGCCTAACTCAACCTATATTATTTTAGACTCTACCAAAGTTAGAATTTACAAGTTAGTTCTTAGAGATATAAATATAAGTGTCCACACCATATGCTAGCAATTTTTTTTGTTTAAGGTCATTTTGTAGGAATGCATTCAAAAATCCATTAAGAGCACTGTTATAATACCCATTTTATGCCAAATTTCACACCAAGCCACAAGTGACCACAAGTGACCATTGGATAAGTGCTACCACCATGGAGAAGCATAGACAATAGTCTCTAATGTCATAAACTAAGCACAAACATCCTTATGCCAATAAGTGGACACTAAATTTGTCAAAGGAGGTAAATTACTTGTGTTCTTTTTATCTCTATTTTATGATCTTATTCATTGTGTTATGTTCCCCTAGTTCTTAGGCAAGAGTGTTTAGTTCTAGTGTATTGTTATGTGTGGTTTTTTATCATTTTAACTAACAAGGCATTAATAAACATTTAGGAATCCTAATTATTTCACAATTAACCATTTATCCTTTAGTTTTTCCATCCTTATTAGCCTTATCCATACAATCTCATTGTTTTATGAGTTGATGTTATGAGCATTGTGCATTCAAACTTGATGCACTAATGACCACTTGGATTTTCTTACGCTCTTGTCATTTTATGAGCAATTTTCATTTGAATGCTTTCATCATGTTAAAATCAACCTTAGACAATGCTCTCACCATTTTAAAATTTCATTCTCATTCTAAGCCATAGATATAGTAAACACTAGGGATTACTAATTCAATTCATTTGTGGATACTCATCTCTTGTCTTTTAGTATGGTTTTATCCTAAACCATGCTCTTATACTTACATGATTTGTTTATGGTGACATCTTTAGGCTTGTGAACATCATCCCCCTCTTTTCTTACACACTCACCAATTTGCAAGACCATTCATATTTTCCTCTACAAGTCAATCATGTTTTCATTATCATCATTTTCTTCTATCTTATATCCTAGGAGAATTTCATTTGGCCTAAATATCATGTTAGATCTCGTGTCCATGGAACTACATATGCATCATTCTCTTGCCTAGTGCATATGGAGTCACCTTGACTACCCCTTCCTTTATTCTATTTTACCCATTTTGTTTTTTTGTGTCATTGTCTCTTATAGCTGAGGGGCAATGTTTGCCATCATTTTTTGTCATTACTTCCTATAGCCTAGGGGCAACCATTTACCATCATACCCTTTTATTTCCCTATAGTCAGTTTTTTTTATGTTGTTTTACCTATGTTGTTGCTACCTAACTTAGGGGTCACCCTGTCACCAAGATTAACATCTCTATTACACATACATAAACAATTTGTATTCTATTTGTACGAACATTGTGATTAACCATTATTTGTATATTGTTATTTTTTTTAACTTTGTTTATTTGCCTTTCTGTGTTTAGAATAGCTTTGTTTACTACACTTTTCTTTAAATTGGATTATTTATTTATTTATTTATCTTGATTGTTTTGTTTCATTTTTTTATAGTTTTTTTTATTTGTTTTATTTGTACATTTTTTATTTTATATATTTTTTTTTACTTTGTTCTCTGTCTTGTTTATATTGTTTGTTTATAGTTGTTTGTTTTGTTTAGTTATTATGTCTGTTTGTGTTGTGTTTGTTTATTTATTTTTGTTTATTCATATTTTTTTGTTTTGTTATTGATTTTTTGTGTTTGTTTAGTTTGTTTGTTTGTTTATTAGTGTGTTTGTTTGTTTATTTGTTTTTGTTTATTGGTGTTTTATTATTTTATTATTGATTGTTCATGTTTGTTTAGTTGTTTGTCTATTTATTAGTATGTTGTTTATTTATTTTTGTTTATTGATGTTTTGTTATTTTTTTGTTTGGTTGTTTTTATTTATTTTTAGTCTTTTTATTTTTTTTGGCCTTGTTTGTATAGTATGTTTGTATTTTATTATTTATGTTTGTTTGTTTATTATCTTTGTTTGTATAACATTATTTATCTGTGTTTTGTTTGTTTGTTTTTATCTGTCTATTTACTTTGTTTACTTCATTGTTGTTTTCTTGTTTTGTTTTTATTTTGCCTTTTTGGCCTTTATTTTTTTCAATTGCCATAGGATTATTACATTTTGATTATGCTTAAGTATTGATTATTCGTATCATGTACTTAGGTTGTGAATGTTTGTTTTTAGTATTAAACTTGGTTTATTTGTTATAATTACATCTAGGATTTGATTCTTCATAACTTATTCCTAAGTTGTTTATATTTACATTTAAACTAAGTTTTTCATGCTTAATATATAAATTATCATTTTAGTTGTTCATAACTATAATGCTTAATATCATAATCTACAACAAAAATTAGGCATAAATAAACTATCAAATCAATGCAATGGCAGTACTTTTTTGATATATTAAAAACAACCAAATACTCAAATACATACCTGAATTCAATGAGTAATAAACAAGAGTAAAAATGATTTATTATGTTTTTATATAAATGTGCATCTCTAAAAAATCATACATATGATTCAACAACATTATCAGATGATAACCAATAAAACAACATATCATAAACATGGCATAAGCAATAAATGGAGAAAGCATACATGTGCATAAACATAAACAATATTACACATCCATAATATTAATCAATGTTAAAAACATGAGATAAACCAAAAATATAAGGATGGCATCGTATATATATCAAAGTAATATCATATACAAGTACATCAGCCTTGAAGGACCCAATACTAAATTTCAATGTATCTCAAATGTCATAATATAGAGGATATATACATATTACAATGGTGTCTCAAAATACATTAAAATTTTGATATAATAAGTATAATGTTATATGCCAAAATTATTTCAAAATGCCAAAACTATCAAAGATCCCTATGATCAACTCTAGCTATGTATATCCATGGCAATTGTGGATGGAGGTGGCACTAGTGGCCTTGATGGTCCTAGTGGTGGTGATCATGGCTAATGGATAAACTAACATGAGTCATCTGTAACATGAATCCTAATGTGAGACTAACCAAATTTTGTTTAATTTTTCTTTGTACATCCTATACCTCAAAATAAGTAACATGTTGGTCCCTTGGCATGGTCATCTCATAGGCTCAATATTAATAAGAAGCCTCATCCTTAGCCTGAAGGCACTCCACAACCATCCATGAAAATAAAAAATGTGTCACAACTCTTTGAGCTACATCTCAATCTCACCTAATCCTATCAATGTGTCTAATGCTTCATCTATATCACTAATAGCCTAATCCCTATTAGTGTTAAATTACCCTTAAATATGTACCATCATGTCTATATTGGCCTTCAATTGGGTGATCTCTGATTAAAGCTAATTCATGTCATCATCCCCCATGTCTAGGGTGCTCTGTAAATCAGCCCTCTTTTGCTCTAGCCCTATAATCTCCCCTATATAAATAATGATCTCTTATTCTAACATGTATGTCTCCTTGCCTATTGTAGTTATGCCAAAAGGCCCTACCTAGCCTAGATCCACCTGAGCCACTATAACCCCTATCATGCTAGGATTAAGCACCATTAAATCTAGGTTGTCATCCCCATCATTTCCATCTCCATCTCCATCACCCCTATTGTCTCCTCCATTAAATCCATTGTCATCATCATCACTCCCTCATTCCTACTATCCTACCAGGTGTTGTCATTGATACTCGATGTTTTAGCCTTCATCTCCTTAATGTCCATGGTCACCTATCTAACTACCTATACTAGAAATGTCAACCTCAAATGGCATACTTATACCCACCAATGTATATAGGCCAAAGTGACCCCTGCATCTATTGTTCTTCCTACATATGCCCAGGAAACTCAAGGAACACTCAAATAACTCACCATGGCCACACCCCTATGGATAACAGGAGTGTCCTAGATAATCTCTCATGTCATATGGGAAAACCATCTTAGTTCTTTAGGTACATCCTATGTGAACCCGAACTACCAAATTACCCAATTGGGGTAGTACTCCTCAATAATGTAGGTTTGTCTACCAGTCAAAAAGCATCTAGTAGTCATGTACATCACATACCATCCATCTCAAAACCACTATATCTGGTATGTGAGGTAAGGCCTCTAAATGAAGAAGTGTGGTGTAAAATCATTAAACATCTGATGATATAATGTAATATCCCTTTATGACTATAGCTTCCTATTCTTGTCTAAGCCCAGTAATATGTCAATGGCTCTTTTGGGTTCTTTAATTAGTGTATCCCTAATGGTCTCTCAATTAAAATGTGTTCTCAACCCCAAACTATTAGAAGAGTGGAAGTCTTGATGCTCCATCCACCATGATATGCTATCATATAAAGATCCATGTAAAGCTATGCCAAAATAGTTAACCCCTAAGTAAAGCATATAGAATCATCAAGAATACTTCACACTACACCCCAAAGGCCCATATGAAATTACCATCCTCTCTTGTTAGGAAACAAGTTGCCACTGATAATGGCCATAAGCACAAATACCTCCTTAAAAATAATAGCCAGTGGTGATGGATCCCCAACAAATAAATCATCTAGTTAAATGTATGTATGTCTCAATAAAGTCTATATTAACCTTCCCTTAAAATATAAGGATACTCTAGTAACTGACCAAGTTATCAAGAACTACCTGATACTATGTTGGTAGTGTCTTAAATAGTCTTTATCCACATATCATAAACTTGATTATATACCAAGTATCCTCAAGTAGGTAGGTGGAAGGTGGAAGTCCAATTATGCCAATGCTTAGCCAATGCACTTAAATATTCTTGATCTGATTGGATGACTGGAAGTCATTCCATATCATGAAGATATATCACTTTTAATAAACTAACCATACCATCTATCTAGATCTGAGGGTCCAAAGATAGTGTGAGTGTCTCTCTTGGCATGTCAACATAGCTAGTCACTCCTGCACACATAGATAAGTTAGCATCAGCCTAATTATATATAGCTACCTAAGCATAATTCTAGCCTAATCATCCTCATTTATCCTCTCCAAGAGGTTGGATCCCTATTAGGTCCCTAAACCAACTATTTTTCGCTTACAACATGAAGTCACCAATTTCCTAAGTGGAGAAATTGCCATTAGGTAATTTTACACTTTTTTAGGCAATATCATCATTTTCATTTTAGCAAAAAATGGTGACTTCACCTAAAAATGCGTGAAATCACCATTTTGGTTATTTATACCCAATTTTGTCATTTATATAATTTCTAAGAATTGTGAATTTGCATGAAGTCATCATTTTCCTTGGTCAAAATATTGCTTGGCTTAAAATGCAAACATTGACTTCATCATTTTTCTACCTAGATAAGCAATAAATGCAAAAAAGGACATTAATGATAAGTTTGAAGTTAATTGCTAATGGTTCATCATGGGGTGGCCACATGTGCTTAGAAATGTGGCATCTAGCTCCTTTGTAGACCATTTTTATTAGATCACTACACAGAACTCCAGAGCTCTAAAAATCTAATAGGCTAGGGTGAAAATGAATTGTTTTTCACCCCATGGGTGAATATATAGCCAAAAAATTAAATTTTTACCCCCCTAAGTCCTATATTTCATTTTTTATGCTCCAAAAAATTCTATTTTTCACATTTGTGGTCTGTTTTGCATGTCATTTGATCCTACATGATTTATTTTTCAACTATATCATAACCAAACCATCTTTTTGGGCCTCTCCTAAGACCTGTTTAACAATACTTTTTTCTACCGATACTGGTGTTTATCCAAACATGCATTTTCAAATTCACATTAGGCTAGAAACATGTTGTTACTCTTTGCCAGCTCATCGTAAATCTATTTTTTATAAATTTTTTGTATAAGCTACCCTTGACAATTTTCCCTAGTACAGAAAATTCTTTTTTGATTGATAAACTCTCTATTATGCCTTTTTTGGGAAAACTTGTTTTAAATCATGTGATTTAAATATGTGAATGATTATAATCACCTTTGGGCAAATCATTCTTTTTTTGACCAATTTAATGATTATAAACACCTATGGGAAAATCATTTTTATGTCCCATACTAATGATTATAATTATCTTTAGGAAAATCATTATTTTAACCACTCCACCTACCCTATTGGGGTAAATGTATGTGTTATTGATGATAACCACCTTTGGTAAAATTAGTGTTTTGCATTTTGTTATTGATTTTAACCACCTTTAGGAAAATCAATATTCATCCCACCACCCTACAAGGGGAAATACATGTACCATTGCTTATAACCTCCTTTGGACAAACTAGTGTCACACTCTTTATTACTAATTATAACCACCTTTAGGAAAATTAGTGACTCCACCACCATTACTATCTATAACCACCTTTGGGAAATTTAATAATTCCATCCCTATTACCATTAGATCATGTCATTTTCTTCATTTTGATGGAATGTTCAATGACTCTATTTTTATGTCCACTCCCTCGAGGGGGAATTAAGGGCTTATCGACCACCCTTTGGGGCATGAACAATTTGGATTAACAACTTTTGCATTCTTTAAAAATATGTTACTATGCCTATGTCTTGCAATGCCTTCTTAAATAGGGGAAAACTATAGACACTCATTTTTGCCACTTTTATACCTAATTTGAGATTTAGTTTAATTTATAGTTAATAATACAATCTAACCTTATAAATCACTTAAATTTCCCAAATTCATCCATGTAAGAGATTTAATCATTCAAAAACATGGCAAGGCTTGCTTATTTAAGGTATTACCATGTATACACCCATAAATTAGTTTAGTTTAAACCCTAGTCAAATTATGGCCTAGTAATTTGACACTTTTGGCCTATCAAGCTATTAATTCAAAACATTTAAAACAATTACCAAAAGCCAAAAAGCACTAAGAAATATTAATTATATTAAAAATCTTAATTAGCTTATCTAAACAAAAATTGTTTGAATTAGTGAATTTCATTTATCAAAATAGGTATTTTTATCCAAATATGAAATCAAAGGTTAAAGGAGATAATAAAATGATTTATTAATTCCTAAATATTCCAAAAAATTGAGTCACAACCTCACAAATATCTAAAGTGAATTGTCATGGGTCATAAATGTAAGAAATTGAGGTGTCAAGATTTTATGAGTGCTTTGACCCAACCTAGGGTTATCTTGACTCAACCTAGGTTATTTTAGACTCAATTAAATTTATAATTTAACCTAACCTCCCTAGAGTTAGAGTTAGTTCTTAAATATATAAATACAAGTTCCCGCACCATATGCCAACAAGTTTTTATGTGTAAGTTTATTCTATATGAATGCCTTTAAGAAGCCATTGAAAATAGTGTTATAATGCCCATTTTATGTTAAGCTTCACACCAATCCATAAGTGATCATTGGAAATTTGATACCACCATGGAGAAACATTGACAAGAGTCTCTAATGTCATAGACTGAGCACAAACATCATTATGCCAATAAGTGGACATCAAATTCAATAAAAGAGGTAAATTACTTGTATTGATTTTTACCTCTATTTTATCTTGTTCATTATGTTATACTCCCCTTGATTCTTAGGCAAGATTTTTTAGTTCTAGTGTATTGTTATGCATGGATTTTTGTCATCTATAATAGTAACTAACCAACATTTGTGTGCTCTACAAACTCCTAAGATACATCAGTAGCCTATTAAGATGGGATATCCATATGTATAGTTTTTAGAATAAGAGTGTTTAATTCTATCAATTTGTGATTGATACCTAAGAGTGTTGTCTAGCATGATGAGTTTAAATTATGGGTAAGAAGACTGGGAAAAAGTATTATTATTGATGAATTATCAAAATTATGAAAATTTATGATCCTTAATAGAGCATGGGGATGAATATAAATGTGTATTATTCTATTCTAAACCTTTCAACTACAATTAAAAGTACATCTTAAAGCAAAATGAATACAATTGATCCATGTAGGTTTGTTGAGTAGTTATGAGTTTTCTGCGATCAACATTTGACCCATGGTTTGGTTCTTGAACCCTTAGTGGAGAGACTCTACAAAATTATAAAATAAATAAATGAATCCTAAATTTAAATCCTAAAACTCTCCACATATAGGGGTGATATTGACAACTCCACCACAGGCTTTCTATCCTGATTGGCAATGGAGCAAGGCCTTGCAAGGAGCCAAAATCAACTCTATCAGTGCTATGGATGCCCAACTAGCATTGGAACACTGTTTAGGCTAATTTCCCTCAAAGCCAATTAACCTTAATTCCCCTCTTAGAGACTTGGATTTTGCATAAATATCTAATGGATTCCAGTTGGATTCGAAAAAATGCAATAACTAAATAATCACTATACACACACATTGCAAGTATGGACATGAGATCAAATTAGTATGTCCCATGCTGAGGCACGATTTAGTACTTTCATATTTTGATTTTATATTGAGAATTATGTTTAGTTTATGCCCATGTTTCATGTCTAAAGATTCATGTTTTGGGTTTTGATTGCTAAACAACACTCTTCACATAGAGGTCACCAATTGTTGGGATCCAACATGCTCCATTTTTTCAAGCTAAAGATGGGGACCCTCTTTTACTTTGGAGTCTAGTCTTGTACCTCTGAGTTTATTTTAATTACTTAGTTAAATTAGCCTTCTGGGTAATCTACTAGATTATTAGTTACAAGTGATTGAATGAGTTTACTTTAATGTCTTTGCATTTTTTTAGTTTAGTCCAAGCTTTTATCTAGCAATGAGTTAGTTTCTATGCTTAAATTTACATCAATCAACTAAGTCTTAATTTATTTGTCTACTTGTGTTCTGAAATACATTTTATAGCCTGTCTATAAACTATTTTACCTTAAGTTTATACAAACTATCTAAATGTTTTTTAAAAAATTACTATTTTTCCTTAGTAATTTTACTTTGTTTTGGTTTTCATTCAATCTAAATTGGCTATAAGTTTCCTCTTGTTCATCTTTTTCCTTATTCAATTTTGTTAAAATGGATAAAAGTTACGTTAAAATGATTTTTTCATTAAGTTTTTGTGCCTCTTTTTTATATTTTAAAATAATTAGTTGTTTACTTTTTAATTTTTAGTTGTTTGCTTTTCAAATTGAAGATTCCTGACTCAACTTCTTTTCCTTTTTCTTATGGGTGCTTAAATTAATCTTGGTGCCACATGATGACTTTTCATAGCTCCCAACATCTTGGACCTTATCCAAAGGTACTTTTAGCACTTAGTTGATTTTACAAAAGGTTACCCAATGCCACACATTGATCTATCGATGATCTCAGATGTGTTTGAGGGTATTTCAAAGACTTAGTTGATTTTTGAGAGTTTAACCAACAAGTATCTATGTCAAAAAAAAATTGTCACATGGAAAAATTTTATTGCTCACTATCTTAGAGATGTCCATACCAGTGCAAAGCCTTTGGGCTAGTGGGTTAGTAAGATGATGCCATGTGACATCATCCTTTTGCTCTGATATACTAGGGATGTTTGTATATAACATAGAGCACTAGGTAAGTGGGTGAGTGAGATGATTCCATATGGTGGATTCCCACTACCCTACTCTTCCAAATATTTCCATACAACCCAAAAATAATTTAAAAAGCCCCAAGTATGCAGGTGAGTAAGATTAAACCACAAGGAAAAATCCCACTATTTCATTTCTTAAGGTGGTTTGTATAGCTTTGAAGTCTAGCTAATCTCTAGGTGAGGTGGATTATGTTGCATGGAATTTTCTTATTACATCATAGTTAAAATAGTCATCATATCATAGAGGCCCAAGTTAAGTACCAAGAGAGTGAGAAAGAGCCATATGGCATAATCATCAAAATTTGCTAGAGGCTAAAAACTAATCAGTGAGTAACATGTGGAGCTATCAACCCTATTTTTAGATCCATTAGTCTCCTAATTTACCAAACCCTGGGAAGATCAAAGAGAGGTCATGTGGCCTTAAAGTGAATAAAATCAAATGGCAGAGCTAAAGCTTGAAGATAACAATAAGTTACCATTAGTAAAAATGTGGCCCACATAAGCATAGTCAATGACACAGTGAAGGAAAATAAAGGAGAAGCCATGTGGAAAGAACCCTATCAAAATAAAAGACATATTGGCAGTACAACCAACAAGGCATGAGAATAAAATTGATAGCTTGTCTGACTGTTAAACCCATCAAAGGCCAAGAATGGATTGTGCATTCAATTTGATTTGTATAATAAAATCACACATAAATTGAATCATGAATAAGATGGTAATAATTAACATGGGGTTCATAGTGGGATTATGTGAAGAGCATAAAATACAAACTCAACCTTATAGAGGCACATAAATTGATTGTACAAAAGTATGGGTAGCTAGTAGTCCTAATATAATCCCAACTACTTCTTTGTGCCTAGTAAATGAACACTTATCTATATTTTCTTTGAGTTCCAAGGCAAGAGGCTGTTGCAAGTATTTTCATTATTATAATTCCAACCCATTCAAGAATCTATAAAGTTTATGGAGAAGCCTAGTGGTGGAGAGAGAAGGCACTACTATTGGGAGAAATCAAATGACTACGTAGAGCTTTATGGAGGCAAGATCTAGAGAAGACACTAAACTACAAATTGCTTCTAGATGAAGGAGAATGTCATGTCTGAACCAACTGCAGTAATGATAAATTGATTAGATTATATTTTATAGCAAAGGGTAGCCTTGTAATTGTAGTTTTAAATCTGATTTTTCCAACTACCTAAAGCTGAATGCAATTAATATTTATGGCTTAGCTTGGGTATATTTAAGCAGAGCTTTTGCCTGTAGTAAAGTAGGGGCATTCTAAGTGGTGAAGCTTTGCTAGAGTTGGTCTAGAGTGAACCAACAATTCTTTCATTATTATTTTCCAAATGTACTTGATTGAAGAGACCAATTGTAATAGACACCTTATTAGATGATGAATACACAGTTTGAATTGTTGTTTAGTCCATTTACATCATTTTTTTCAATTCAAGTCTTCATGTCTTTGATTTTTTTCTTCTTATTAAGTGATAATAACTATAAATGAGATTTGGTTGCATCAAGATAGTCTTAGTTTAATTGTGTAATTATTGATTAAATTGCTCTGTTAGAGTTATTCTTATTTTATCTAAGGTTTTCCATAACCATGGTGTGCAAAAACTGCAAGTTGTGAGTTATGATTTATTTTGGATAACTTAGTAGATGAATGACTATCCTATGTATGTGTGAATGCTTGAATTACATTTTCTTCATATCTATCTTTATTCACTTTGTAATTCCTATATTTTCCAATGACCAATGTGTGCAATAGTTACAGGTCATTGATGTGTTTATCAATAGGTTGGATGAATCAATGGTGTTCACAATGTCCCCTTAGGAGCTTACCTATAGTGCGTCTTGAGATTGTGTAATAGTTGGATTAAGCACATAGTGGTATAACTATGGTGAACTCTATTCATATCTCAAAGCACTCTGATGGATTGTGTGATCAAAGGAAACCCATTTATTTTCTACCATTCCTCTCTCTCTCCTTTTTTTTGTATTTATGAAACCTTCCCCTTAGTGTAGGACTGAAATTAATTTTATTAAAACTAAATATATGGATTCATTATTTAAATTAAGATGTAATTATACTCATTTAACTAGTTAGCAATCATCTAGTGTGAGCCTTTGGTGGAAAAATTCATATGTTTTCACATGATATTTTTGTTCAGTGAAATCTTGTCCCTTGGATCACAAGTAATCCTAAAAATAATGGGAATTTATCCTAATGGGTTTGATCTTGAGGTAATTTTATTAGAATTTTCAACTTAATGAGCATCTTCTAAGGGTGAGTCACTTATTGAGACTAGCAAGCATCCCATTAATAAACCCCATCTTGGGAGCCTTATATGGAAGTTTGAACTCAATGTATAACTAAAACCAATGAACCACACGCCTGGTGGTCAGCCCTATGTGCCTCCAAACCATGATTTCACATAGATAGATAGAAATCAGCTTATCTTAGTTACTTACAATAGAACATTAACCATGCCAAGTACTAGTGGCTATGTTACATCAAGTATCCACCCACTGGTAATAACCTTATTCTTGAATAATCAAGCAACTTATAGTGCCACCCTTAATCTAGCATAGTTCATTACCCCACTAATTATAAATGTTAATAAACATGTGGTGAATGTTTTCACTTGGATTTTCACCCTTTGAGGATATGGAAAATCTCTCGTTATCCAAGTGGCACAATAGAAACACCTTTAGGCTTGTGGGCAACCTAAGGATGAGGTGAATCTCTAGATAGGGCTAGCTCCCTTCATGTACTACTTTAGATTGTAACTACACTTAAGTTTGGGAGTGAAAATGGAGAGAGATAACTGAAATCAAACTATTCTAAGGGAGGTGATACACCAAATAACATGATTACTTCCAACCAATAGCATGTGACACATGAGAGCAAAGGACAAATTGAGCATACACTTCTTCAATCTATGTCTTCTCACATAAATGTTACATTATGAGGTTTTGGATGAATGCCTTAGTCTTAGAGGACTATACAAGGGTGTTTTAATTGAACTAGTGAATAGGCTAAATCACTCAAACCTATACATCTCTTAGAACACTTCACATGCCCTATAAGAAGAGGCTACAAATAGGTAAAATAATGAAACAACATGCTAAGTAATCTATAGTTTTCACTAAGCAAGATTCATCATCTAATTAAACAAAATATTAATAGTCATAAAAAATATAAAAATCATTAGTCTTATTTATCAAATGGTATGTATTTGAGTAGGGATTCACCATACTTAGGTGGAGCATAAAGTACAATGGCCAAAATGGCTAGTTCTTATAAAACTTGAGAGAGAGAAGAAAAAATAAAGCCAAGGGTCACAAGAAAACTTTAAAATTTGAGATAAGTAGTTAATTTTACATTATAAGAGGATAAGGGACAAACCATACAAGATTTGGGAGTACAAATGTCAATCCAAGTCATCAAACTCTTGTAAAGTGGCACAAAATTCCTCATTTTGGCTCAAAAAAACTTCCTACATTATTAGCCTTATTTTAATGCCTCATAACTAAATAATACTAGTTCCAATGATTTTAATTAAGTTTAAGTTGTTTATGAATACCTCTCCATGAATTATTTTTAGTCCTGGTCCTCTAGAATCATTTGAAAAGGAGCTATCATCAACTGCAGTCCAGAAACCTCCTCTTCCATGCACCTTGCACACTTAAACTCAATTTTGGAATAAATTTATAATTAAAATAAATTTTATGGAGTGTATGACACTTTAAAATACCCTCCATGTCCTTATAAGTATCAAGGACACCTTAAAATCAACTCACATGAAGTTTTTCACCCTTCTCACTAGCTTGTATAATATCCCAGTTTTGATTAGCTGAAATGAAGCACCTAGTTGAAGCACTTAGGATATTTTACAAGGTATTAAATTTAAATTTAAAGTTATATTAATTCATAATATTTATCCCAAGTTTTGTTTCATCTTCAGACTCCTCATAGAGCCTACACAACACAAAAAATGGTTTAAAATACCTTATTTTTTACCCCATTTGTACAAGTCCGTAAAACCAAAAAGCATGGGGATTATCTTTAATTATTCATATAAAATTTAAAATAGGTTTCATGATCAAAATATTCCATTATATCAGATATCCAAATCCATTTTTCCAAACTAGTCATTGGCAAGGGTTTGCAAGGGTTTTATCTTATTTTCACTCTTAAGGTTCGTTCATAAAGATATGACATCCAACCTACCAAAAAATTAAAAAAATTAACATTTTAAGACCTTAATAAACATCCTTTAAATCATATGGCCTCTATGCAAACCCTCTAAAAGTATGTGAGCTTCTAAAATTGTCGTATTGAGCTTGTCTTTCTATTCCAACTGGCTTGAGTGACCTTAAAGCCCAAAATTGATGTTTTAATGACTTATTATATATATAAATTGATAAAAAACATATAATTTGGTCTGAAAAACATTTTTCCATAGGCTATAAATATCTCCCATAATTATACATGAAAATGATCTATTGTTTGGGCTTTAGGCCAAAACCCTACCCTTAGGCCTGCTTACACTTTTAGGGGTCCAGGGAAATTTGTTTGGTATCATATTCTTGTGATTTTTTTAAACTATTATAATATGTTACATTCATACTTAAATTCATTTTAGATATGTCCATAAACTCCTGAAGGGTCACTTTGTTACCTTTTCCAAAAATTGCCAAGGTTTGTGCATGAGGGGAGTGCCCTCTATCTGAGACAAAATAGAGGTCACTCCCCTATTTCCCCAGACCAATATAAATAATTTATGAGACTCATAAATTCATTAAAAATCTCTACAAAAGGTTTAAAACCTTTTTCAGGTCTCTTACCCTTCCAACTTGTGGAAAACCCAAGACAAATTGTATATAGGCAGACTATGCAATGCTTATTAGTATGGACCATGAACTACATTATTAAGGTTACTTGTTTATTATATATCCATCATAAAAGGTATATGGGACTATAATAAATATAAATAATGTATTTAAAACCTCACTTATTTCCCAAACCTATCATATACTTCTCATATACCTTGACTCAATCAGAACTGAGTTTCAACTGTGACTATGTTGGCCTCCAAACATCATACTTGTAGGTGTATTTCATGACTCAAATTAGAGGGTAGTGTTAAAATACATTATATACTTACCTTGGGTTAATTTTTTATTGGTTTGGATTCAATTTTTCACCTTAGGTTAATGCAATACAAGACTTAGATGTTAAGTTCCATCTCACTACCTCTCTTAGCCCACCGTAGCTGGCTGTATGGATTGTCTCTTCACCCAATAGGAAATTAAGGTCTTAAAATTTCCTAAATAGCTTCATGATACCTATTCAACCCACAAAATAATTTTACATACTTTATCACTTCCTCAAAACATGGTTTTAGGTCTTCCTTCTTTTTTTTGACCTACAAGACTGTGCTTTTTCTTTAATCTTAGTTGTAGGTTGTTATAGGATCTCAAGGGGTCTGCATAGGCTTGTTACATCATGTTAGGGGATTATGAAGATTATAATTTTCCTAATGGATTTTTTAACCTACTTTTTATAGCATTTCAACCTCTCTTTATCCCTTCACATGCACTTTGAAAACATCAAACTGAGTTCTCCTTGTTATGACTGAGATACCCTACTGTAGGCATGTTATGGGCTTCAACTAAACTCATTTATGATATTTATAGGTATCTAATTTGATACTTATAGGTCAAAAAATTCAGTTTTTAACTATTAATATTATTTTAAATTCTTAATACATCACTTTAGCATCAATTTACAATCACTGTCCTAACTGAGATACTTGCCCTACTATAGACCCTACCTGTAGGTGTCATTTTGCTTCATGAGACCTTAGTTATGGTGTTTGGAGAATATTAAATAATAATAAGATAATTATATCATATATTCCATATTTTTATTCACCTTTAATTCCTTTAAACACCTCATATACATCAGCTATCAACCCACTGTCAACCTACCCTATTGTAGGTTACCTATTTCCACAGTGTACAGACTGTAGGTGTATATGAAGGTCTAAAACACACTTTACCAAATATTTATGATGATATATTATATCATACATGTTTTTTCATTTCATAAAATCATACTCAAACATGTGGAAAGGTCAAATTTAAACTTTGGGTGACAAAGGTTATTTCATATCTTCAAATCCTATAGACTTTATTGTCTATTTTCAGTCATAATCTTGCAAATTTAGGACTTTTAAATACTACCTTCCCTTTATCATATAATCTTAAAAAATTTCAAGGGTATTGTAATATATGGGGACTACAATATTTATCCATTTATAATCATGATAATTCCTTGAAACTATTCTATAATATATCAAGTAAACCCTAAGGAACTTTGTTTCATACTTTTCAGGAAAAGAGTCCCTAAACCTACAGTCATCCTTTTTGAAGGTATAATCCACCTTTAAATTGTCAAATTTGTCCTTAACAATATTTTACATGTTTTCCATAACAATAAATATCTCAAGGATGGTTCCATCATCAATCTGAACACCTCAAAATGGTATTTTCATGTTTTATTAGCACCACCTATAGGTGTGTTTTAGGATGTATATAGGCAAGCAAGAACTTTGGAAAGGGTGCATGGATAATGAGCATGTAACATTAATTTATCTATATCTAAGGTTTTATATGGATCCCTCCATCTTATGTAAACTTAAAATAAGTCCAAATTACTTTTCTTCAATGTGAATGTAACTCTTGAGAGCACCTACAGGTGTGTTTCCATGGCTGACTGTGTGAAATGTTCAACATGACTACCATAGTCCTCCTTTTTTACCATATGGAAAATTTAATAATCACCTAATGATGCTCATGGATACACCAAGACTTAAAAACATTAAACACACCTTCATTAACATGATTTACAAGCCCATTTTACCTATTTCACCATAATTACAAGCAAATAATGAGCAAATGTTGATTGAGTATGACAATGAACTACAAGATTGATCCAAGAATGAAGTTTTGAGATAAAAAATGAATGTATGTGATAAAAATAGTATGGATACATTATTATTTACCTATTCCCAAAACATGATAAACTCTGTAAATAGTGAAAACTTGCCTATCATCCAAATGAGACTAATCTTCTAACATGAGATGATTTAGTCATCAAGTCAACTTTAAACATGAAATAAAGCATGGGTCACATTATAAAATTAATCCAAAATCATTTATAATCAAACTCAATAACTGGTTTGTATGGATCTACTCAAAAAAAGGCAAAATTCATAAGGTGCATGAAACAGCAAGTAGAAAGGTACAATCAACTTCATGAGGATGGTTCATGAATTAAAATCCACCATTATTAAAAATAATTATATTTAAATTAATTTTTATAATTTTAATTTAACCTCTCCAATAAATTTTATCTTAAACCTCCTGATCTGTCTGTACTAAGCACAAACTTGAAGGTCACTTTTGCTTGCCAAAAAGACTAAAAAAGGAGTAAAACAGTTTTTGGCCAAAATATAGAATTTTCAGAGAAAACCAAACATGTAAATAATATTTTAGAAGCTTAAGAGACATACCATTATCCTTCCCCATGTGTCACACTTCCCAAGGAGTCATACAAGTTCCAAACTTCTTATTTTCCTCATTAAAACTACCTTTTCTTTTGATGAACCTACCACTTCTTAGTTATGTCAATTAATTAAGACATATAAGAACACATGGTACATTAAATCACACTTTTTAACCTTCAAACTTGCCAATAAATCTATAAAATTCATTAAATTTACCCTTTTTTACCTCAAAATGACCCAAAAATGATTTAAGGACTAAAATAACTAATGACCAAGGCTAGTACAACATTAAGTGACATTAATTAACCTATAAAAAACCTTGTGACATCTATATTAGACCCATAAAATTCCTAAAATTCATGTTTTTACCTAGGGGTACCCCAATTTGACCTAAAAGTCAAATTTGGTCAACAAATTGGTGACTCATAAGGGGAGTATGCCTACTATACTAACTAGACCAGTAACCTTATCCTATCATGAACAAAGGGATTAAATTATTTCTTGAATACAAATAGGAAATAAACCTCTTACCATTGAACATCAATACAAGACCACTAATTTACCTTAACAACATAAAGCAAAGGACACTCACAAAACAAGACAACAAACCAATAACACACACACACACACACATATGTTGAAGGCACTTAGGGGAAACTGAAAACAAAATATTATGCACAAATAGAGACTAATCATACATCCTTTCTAGGATAAAAAGGAAAATTTATTGAATCATCTTCATGGTGAGATGAAGCATATTGCCAAGCATGTTTATCCTTAGATTGAATGTTTTGTGGATCATACCTATCCCTTAAAACTTCACTTGATCTGATCTCAAGTAGATAATCCTTAAATAGTTATCTAATATATATACTCCTCTTTAACATGTTCACATACTTCATACTGCTGCCCACTCTTCATTTCATGGTCAATTGGTATCTCCTTAGTAGGCACAGCTTCAAGAGGAATAGTTTCATGTTCCTTAGAAGATTGAGGCCAATAGGAGCTTGTTCCATCCTTCAAGATATTTTGTGTTTATCATAACTTATTGAGAGGATGATATCCCATATTTATGACTTTAAACATTTCATCATGAAATGTATATGCTTATTTAAAGGACATATTTGAAAAGTTGTTTTTCCCTTGCATACTTGCTTGAGTGTTAAAGCTTCCTTCTCCATCTTTGACCAGATCATAGCCTCCTTGAAGAGGAATATATCCTACTCCAATTATTTTAAAAAAATCATCCAAAGTTTAAATTAATTACTCATCCTTGATGATCCATGAAATCTTGAAAAGTGATGGAAGAGCCAAAGAAGTCTTCCTCCTTCGATTCCATAGTGCTCTTAATAAGATTGGGCTTCTTCTTAGTTTCAAGTTCTTATATCTCATCAAGGAGATTTTCATATTTTTCCCAATCTTGGTCATTATCATCCATGGAAGCCTCCTTCACCTTGTGATGTACTTTATCTTCAACTTTTCAAAAATCTTCAAACCCTTGAAAGAACTTAATTTGTTGTTGTCAATCATTCTTGTCCTCTTTATCATCTTGAACCACTAACTCTTAAATCTTTTATTTTTGATGTATGATGTCATTTAGATAGTATTCTTCAAGATCAAATTCATTTGATGGTGTTTTAATATTAGGCTAAGGTATTGGATCATCTTCAAGAGCAACAACCTCCATCTCTTTTTCTTTCATAGTGATGCCAAGACTAAGCATCTTGAAATCATATGACCTAGCCCAATGAGGCTACCAAGGGGATATGCTTTATTTAAGCAAGAGTTTTCTTTCCTTATAAATAATATACTCATCTTTAGGTTCCCATACCATATTTACATCAAGGAAAAAGATGATGGGGTGAGGAAAAGATAAACTAGTTGATGGAGGTGGCACATAGAACTCGAAATCAGGTTGGGAGTGAAATGTAGGGGATTCTTTTGGAAGTTCTTGAAAAAGGGGAGGCAGAGCTTGGGATAAAACTACTTGATTTTCTTCCTTCTACTTTAAAAACACTTCATTAGCATCTGATTTATATTGATTAATATCTTGATGAAGGGTGTATAGGGTGTGTTTAGGCAAATAATATTCTTTTGGGTCTAACCCTTCCATCACACCTTGACTTAGCAACTTCATTTTTTACTCAACTCTTCAACTTGTTTGGCTAGGTTCTCCTGGAAAATTCTCTCTTGAGGTTAATATGCATCATCATTAGTATGAGGAATACAATGGGATTTATATGGAGGATAATATTTTTCTTGAAGAAGGGTGAGAGGAACTTGCAAAGGATCAACTTCAATCACAACATCACACTCATTTTCAACCAATCTTCTATCTTCTTTCTTTCCCCATGACTCCACTATCTTATTCCATATTAGGATGTTATAATTATAAGTCTCTTTTTGAGGTGGTGTGGATTTTATATGATATGGAAATGAGGGCTTTAAATCTGGTTCCTTTACTACCAACATGGACTACTACATATGAATATTAGCCAACTCAATTTGCCTATCAAGATTAACTTCAAAAATTAGGTTTCTTTTCTCAATTCTCTCTCTCAACTAATTGGGGTAAGGATGACTTTGACATCCTTGATTTGTCTCATGAGTAGGATAAAATATGACTAATATGAAACTTGGGGAAGTGGCTATGAAGGTTGATAGGTTTTTTTAGGTTGCCTTTCATGAATTCCTAGTATATCCTCTAAGGAAGAAACTAGGCCACTCGCATCAAGCATATCACTTGTGACCATTTTAAAATTGGCTCGCTCAATAGGTACCCACTCTATTTTGACAAAATATAATTCATATCTCACCTTATGAATAAAATTCCTAGGAACTTCTTGACCACATCCTCTTAGAGTGTCAAGCTCCAATAGGTACCTCTCAATACCCAAAAGAGTCTTCTTAAAGGTGAAAATGGATTGACTTGAGAAGTGGCTAGGTTGACTAGGAGAAAGACATGGAGAAGGCTGATTTTAGGACAAATAAACTTCATGAATGGGCTGGTACACTTCATGAAAAGGCTAATTAAGGACTTGTTCATATTGATAAGGAATGGCACAAGCTTGAAAAGTCTCACCAACTTGTGTAAAATATTGCTCAACACAAAAATTAGGCATGAAACTTCATTGAAAGAAATAACACAAAGGAAAATGTTACCAAAAATCCTCAAAGGATAACTTAGGCTACTTAAATAGATGATATATCTTTAGAGTTTCCATTAATGCTTGGATACATGCCTCCAAAGGCTGATTATTGAGAGACAACACCAAAAATATCTCAACCTCTTGGACCAACAATCCCACCGAGATTTCCAAAAACTATTGTAATTTGTATTTTCACCTTTTTATGAGATTAAAAATCTATCCTCATCTAATTTTCACAATGGAAACACCTCTAGGCATGTGGGAAACCTAAGGATGAGGTGAATCTCTAGATAGGGTTATCTCCCTTAATGTACCACTTTGGATTAAAACTACACTAAACTTTGGGGATGAAAAGGGAGAGAGATAAATAAAATCAAGATATTCTAATGAAGTTGATACACCAAATAACATGATTACTTCCAACCAATAGCATGTGACACATGAGAGTAAAGGCCAAACTGAACATACACTTCTTCAATCTATGTCTTCTCACATTAATGTTACATTATGAGGTTATGGATGAATGCCTTAGGCTAGGAGGTCTATAAAAGGAACCTTAAATGTAAGTATTGAATATTATAACTCACTCAAACCTGGACATCTCCTAGAACACTTCACATGCCCTATAACAAGAGGCTGCAAATAGGTGAAATAATGAAACAACATGCTAAGGAATCTATAGTTTTCACCAAGCAAGATTCATCATCCAATTTAACACACTATGAATATTAATGAAAGAGGTAAAAATCATTAGTCTTATTGATCAAATGGTATGCATTTGATCAAGTCTTTATCATAATCAGGTGGAGCATAAAGTATAATGGCCAAAATGACTAGTTCTTATAGAAATTGAGAGAGAAAGAAGAAGAAAGAAGTCCAAGGGTCACAAGGATAATTTTAAAGCTGAGAGAATCAGTTACATGTGCATGATAATAGGATATGGGATGAACCATTCAAGTTTGAGAAGTAAAAATTTCAATCTAAGTCATCAAACTCTTGTAAAGTGGCACAAAACTCCTCATTTTAGCTCAAAAAAACTACCTACATGATTGGCCTTTTTTTAACACCTCATAACTAAATATGACCAATTAAAATGATTGTAATGAAGGTTAAGTGGTCAATTCATGCTCTCCATGCATTTTTTTAAGGCATATTCCTTTGTAATCATGTAGAAAAGAGCTATCATCAACTGCAGTCTAGAAAACTCCTCTTCCATGTACCCTGCACACTTGGCCTCAATTTTGGAATCATTTTCTCATAAAAAACCATGGGATGGAGTGTATGAAAAATATAAATACCCTCCATTTCCTTATAATTATCAACGACACCTTAAAATCATCTCACATAAAGTTTTTCACCCTTCTCACTAGTTTGTCCAATATTTTAGTTTTGATTGGTTGAAATGAAACACCTAGTTAAAACACTTAGGAGATGTTCCAAGGAAATAAATTGACATTTGGAGTTATATTAAGTCCTAATATTTATTCCAAGGTTGGTTTCATCTTTAGAATCCTCATAGAACCTGCATAACATAAAAAATTGTCAAAAATACCCTATTTCTCACCCCATCCATACAATTCTATACATCTAAAAAGCATGGGGAGTATCTTTTAGGAGTCCTATAAAATTTATAATAGATTTTATGGTCAAAATATTCCATTATATTATAAATCCAATTCCATTTGTCTAAACTGGTCACTGGCAAGGGTTTACAAGGGTTTTATCTTGTTTTCACTCTTAAGGTTTGTTCATAAATATATGGCATCCAACCTACCAAAAAAATCCAAAATTTCAAATTTCAAGACCTTTATCAACATCCCTGAACTCCTTTGGCCTCTATTCAAACCCACCAAAAAGATGTGAGCTTCTAAAATTGCCTTATCGAGCTTGTCTCTCTATTCCAACTAGCTTGACTGACCTTAAAGCCCAAAATTGACCTTTTAATGACTTATTTTGTATAAAAACAGCTAAAAAACATCTAATGTTTTCTAAAAAACATGTTTACATAGGATATAAAGCCCTCATATAGTTATACACTAAAATGATCTATTATTTGGGCTCTAAGCCAAAACCTTGCCCTTAGGCATGCTTACACTTTTGAGGGTCTAGGGCACTTTGTTTGGTTTCATCCTCTTATTATCTATTTCCATGATTATAATAGGTTTCCTTCAACCTTCTATGCCTTTTATAAAGGTCCATCAGCTCCTAAAGGGTCACTTTGTTACCTTTTCCCAAAACTGCTAAGGTTTGTAGATGAGGGGAGTGCCCTCTATCTAAGACAAAATAGAGGGAACTCCCTGATCTATAGTTTAGTTCAAAAAAAGTTTCCAAGTCATGATGAAAACAATTTCACAGTGTATATCTCATCAAGATCTTTCCATCACTTTTTGCGATTTGCAAATCGGATACCGTATGCAAAAGTTATAGGCTACTAAAGTTATTTTATGACAGGTAAAATAAGGAGGTGTCGTAATACGTGGCGCAATTAGAATGTGACAAGTGGACTAATCAACCATTGACACATGGAAATATGTTTTTTTACATTCATGCAAAAAAAATTGGTTGGTGTTTGTTTTGGTTTCAGCCTCCGGTCTTTGACAGTGGTCGTATGGAAAACCATGGGCCCCGTTATTGGCTCGTTGGGGGCCCTCAGCAAGGGTCAACACACTTGGTTAAGGAGGGGTGGCTTGGCCTCTATTTCATATTGAAATGTATTTGACTTTGCTTTTGAATCATTATATTGTGCCCACTGAATGCATGTGGGATAATTGAATTACATGTTTTTAAATAACTTGTAATTTTCCTTGGTAATATTTTACTTACCAAGCTCATACGTCACATGGAGAACCAACATGCCACAAAGGTGTTTGAACAACCACTTTTCCAATTCAAGCTAGCTCAAGATATATATCCCTATCTATGTTGGCAATTTTAAGCTAAGCTCGAAGACTGAGCCATATTCCCTCTCAAAGTTGGTGTATATGCTAGTCAACAACCAACGGATAAGGCTAAGTTGGTACTTAAACCAACAACCCATGATAAATGTGATTATCTTCCAACATCTTATGCCAAGTCATCAAACTCAATAATGGGTCACTAAAATGCATGCCACATCCATCTAACTCGTATAATGTGAAAAGAGGGTAGGTCGATTAACCAATGCTATGTTTGGCACACTAACTAATGTGTATGCTATGTTTGGCACCTTGAACCCACCAAAAGGGGGCGTCAGCATTATGTAAGGAGGCCACCTCACTATTAAAATACTTGGAAACTATTTTAAATACCCAATGTGGGATAATAAAAGATAAGCAAAGCACCTTAATAAAAGGCCAATGACTTGAACCCGTGACCTACCAAGCAAAAGGAATAACCCTTAACCGCTTGAGCTACGGGTTCATAAACAATATAAAAGGCATGAACCTACATTTGAATTTAAGATTTTTAGGACTGTCTTTTTTTATTTAGGAGGCTGAGAGCTAGTTTAAGCTTGGAGATGGCTTTAGCAAGTGGATTATGATCTAAATTCTGACCCTTATACATAGGGTAAGCCTTTCAGTTATGTTTTATAATTGAAAGAGAATGTTTTTATTATTATTATTAGACCAATAGATTCAATGAAGGACTAAATCACATCAAAATGGGTTGAATACTGAGGAAGAATTTTTGTGTGGTTGAGCTTGAGTATATCAGTGAAGTGGAGTTCTTGGATAGAGATCAGGCCTGAGGAAAGTTGTGAAGCATTTCCAAATAGTTTGTAAGCCATTTGATGCACAAATTTAATAGAAATGGTCCTCACTATTGGGCGGACCTAGAGATTTAGGCAAAATATGCTGAACTCTGTTATCAATGTTGGATGGTAATTTGTCATTTGCTTGCATGTTTTAATTTAGTTTTTTTATTTTTAATTATGAAATCATGCAAAGATTAAATTTTGACAATTTATGACATTTGATTTAAAACAAAAACTGGTGTTATTTTTTATGGAATTTTTAAATTCAATTGACATTTCCAATCCAATTTGATAATCGAGAACACTTTTGCCAAACAATTTGCAAGTTCTTTTGAGTATTTTCAAGAATTTGTTAAGTTTCAGAAATTCTAAATCCATAGTTTTAAAACTTCACTTTGAGTTTATCGGTGTAGTTTACAAATCACTCCCCTATTTCCATAGAGAAATTTAAATAATTTATGAACCTCCTCAAGTCATGAAAAATCTCTACACAAGTTTTAAACCATTGGTTAGGTCTCTTACCCTTCAAACTTATGGAAAACCCAAGACAAACTGTATATAGGCAGACTATGCAATGTTTGTTGGTATGGGTTGTGAATATCATTCTTAAGGATACTTGTCTATTATATATCCATCATTAAATTTCTAGGGTAATATAATAACTACAATAATTGGATTTCAAAACTCACTTATTTTCCAAACCTATCATATACCTTGACTCAATCAAGACTAAGTTTTAATTGTGACTGTGTTGGCCTCCAAACATCATACCTGTAGGTGTATTTCATGACTTGACATAGAGGTTAGTGTTATAATACTTATTTTATTACCTTAGGTTCATTTGGTATTGGTTTGGATTCACTTGTTCACCTTATGTCAATGTAGTACAAGCTATAGATGTTAAGTTTGATCTCACTGCCTGTCTCAGTCCATCACAACTGACTGTACAAAATATCTCTTCACCCTATAGGAAATTAAGGTATTAAAATGTCCTAAATAGCTTCATGATACCTATTTCACCCTTAAAATCATGATCCATACTTTATCTCTTCCTCATAACATGGTTTTAGGTCTTCCTTCTTTCTTTGACCTACAAGATTGTGCATTTTCTTTAAGCTTGGTTGTAGGCTATTATAGGATTTAAAGGGGTCTAAATAGTATTTTTCCATAATTTTATGGGATTATTAATATTATCCTATTCATAATTGAGGTGGTCACCTACTTTTTCTATCATTTCAACCTCTCTTTATCCCTTCACATGCACTTTGAAAACATCAAACTGAGCTATCCTTGCTATGATTGAGATACCCTATTGTATGTGTGTTATGGGATTCAAATAAACTCATTTATGATTTTTATAGGTCTCTCCTTGAATCCTTATAGGTCACAAAGTGAATTTTTGAATTAGTAATCTTGTTTGAAAGTCCTAAGACATCATTTTTGCATCAATTTAGGGTCATTATCTTGACTGAGATACTTGCCTTATTGTAAACCATACCTATAGGTGTCATTTTTCTTTATTATAACTTTTTTATGGTGTTTGGATACTATTAATTAATCATGTGATCATTTTATCACATATTCCATACTTGTATTCAACTTTCATGCCTTAAAACACCACATATACATCATTTATCAGCCCACTATCAACCTACCCTATTGTAGGTTGCCTATTTCCATAGTGTATGGACTATAGGTGTATATGAAGTTCTAAAACACACATTACCATCTCTTTTTGATGATAGTTTATCTTATACATGTTATTTCCTTTCATCAAAGCCTACTCAAACATGGGGAAAGGTCAACTTTCAACTTTGGGTGATAGAGGTTATTTCATATATTCAAATCATATAGAAGCTTGAATCATCACCTCATGATGATCAGGGATACATGAAGACTTAAAAACCTTAAACACACCTTTATTAACATGATTTATAGGCCCCTTTTATGTATTTCACCATAATTACAAGGAAATAGTGAGCAAAAGTTGACTGAGTATGATAGTGGACTGCAAGATTGATCCAAGCATGATGTAGTGAGATCAAAACATGAATGGAGGTGATCACAAAAGTATGGATACATTATTATGGACCTATAAAAACTCTTTGAAGCCTTTCCCAAAACATGATAAACTCTATAGATAGTCGAAACCTACTTATCATCTAAATGAGACTAATCTTCCAACATGAGATGATTTAGTCATCAAGTCAACTTGAAACTTGAAAAAAATCATGGGGAACATTATAAATGAATCCAAAAACATCTAGAATCAGCCTCAATAATTGGTTTGTATAGAGCTGCTCAAACCAAGTCAAAACCTATAGGGTGCATGAAAAAGTAGGCAAAAAGTATAATCAACTTCATGAGGATGGTTCATGAAGCACAGGCCACCATTCTTCAAACTCCTTATATTTAAATTAATTTATATGAGTTTAATTTAACTTCCCCAATACATTTGAGTTGAAACCTCCTAAGTTGTCTATACTAAGCACAAACCTGAAGGTCACTTTTGCTTGTAAAAAAGATTGAAAAATGAGAAGAATGGTTTTGGGCCAAAAATGGAACTTTTAGAGCAATCCAAACATGTAAATAATCTTGAGGAAGCTTAAGATACATACCATGATCCTTCCCCATGTGATACACTTCCCAAGGAGTTGTACAAGTGCCAAACTTCTTCTATTCTTCAATAAAACTACCTTTTTTTCTAATGAACCTTCTAATTTTTAGTTATGTCAGTTACTTAAGACCTCTAAGGACACATGGGATGTGACATCACATTTTGGAACCTTCACACTTCCCAATAAATCTATACAAGTCATTAAATGTACCCTTTTTATCTCAAAATGACCCAAAAATGATATAAAGACTAAAATAACTAATGACCAAGGCTAGGACAACATTAAGTGACATTAATGAACCTATAAAACACCTTGTGACATCTATATTAGACCCCTAAAATTCATAAAAGTCATGTTTTTACCTAGGGGTGCCCCAATTTTACCTAAAAGTCAAATTTGGTCAATAGTGAAACCACAACAACAAATTATGAATTAACCAAATAGTGGCATGGACCTCAAGGTAGGCAATCTGAGGTAAATAGTTCAACTCTTATCCAATAACATAATCAATATATGTATACAAGGACCTTAGAATTCAAATCAAAATATAAATAACCCATCTCAGGGTAGAAATTTTAATTTCCAGTGTCCTAATAGACAATGGAATACTTGCTCTAATAGTAGCAATGTGACCAATCCTCTAGACAACAAGAATAAAAATAGTAAAAATGTTTCCCATTCAATGAATTTCATAGACTTGGATTTAGACACTTGGTTTGAGATGCATAATATAGATGACCATGTAGGAACTAATTGTGTTGAGTTTATATATGCCTCTAACATCTTCCAAAAGGAGTAAATAACATGGAAATAGTGCCTACTCTGGGTGATAATCCAAACCAAAATGGAGGAAGACTAGGAATCACTCTAGTATTATAGACCTATGAAGTTCCATTTGAGGATTAAAATGATCCTAAAGATAATTTAAATGAGATCAACACTTTTAGATAGTTCTAAATGGGCAATAATTATCAGCTTAGGAGTAAATTAGTTAATCCTTTGACCACTTCTACTCCTTCGAACAACACTCAAGTTTCACCTAATGTGAACTCAAACAATAATCCTCCCCTGCCTAAAGGACCTCCCATCTCTTATCATCCAAATAACTAAGTGTCATGTACTCCACTTAGTAAATATTAAGAACAAGCCAAACTTGGCTATGACATTGTGGAAGATTTAAATAAAACCAAAGCAAACATTACTATGTTTAAATCATTACAAATATATAATCAAAATAAGTTTTTTTTTAAATAATTTAATAGTAACAAGGGGAAAGAATATGTGAAAATGTTTGATGCACATATTTATTTATATAATTAAAAATTTGAGACTCCACCCTTTCTCCTAATAGTTATTATATTTGGCAAAAACTTACACAATTACTTGGTTGATTCAAGTACCTCCAAGAATGTCATGCCATATGTTATCTGCCAATAATTGGATCTTACACCTACTAAATCCAATCAAAAGGTAGTCCAATTGGATTTTAAAAAGGTGAAGGTAGTAGGGGAACTGAATCATATACACATGTAACTGGCCTTGGACCCAAGGATTCAATAATTTATTGATATCTAAGTGGTGGAGATCCCTAATGCTTATGGTATGTTTTTTATTAGAGATTGGTCGAGGAAACTCAATGGTTATATGGAAATTGGTTCTAGCCACATGTGGATACCATGGCATGGTGTACCTAACTAGATCAAGATTAGGTGAGAACCAAATATGGAATATATGATCACTAATTACAACCAAAAAAATGATATCCTTTATGAAGAATCAGAAATGGGAGTTTACTCATTAGACAAAGAAGAAAATGAGACCCATGGAAGTATCTCTACTAACATGCTCAGTGTGAAACAAAATGTATAATTATAGTAATTAGACTAGTTAGATGAAGATGACTTCTACTACACCTTAGAAATGGTCTCATTTAAAAATGTAGCTCCAATGTGTGTGAATTTGTAATCTAATGACTTTAATAAGAATGAAGATTTTTTATGCTCTTCACAAGGTAAAATAACCACGATGAATAGCTATATCCTTGCTTTTCCCATAATATAATTATCCACCACATCTTTTTCAATTGAAGGACCCCTCAAAAATTGAGAAATAGAATGGTTTCTCAATAAAAGATGAGAAAATACACCAAGAAGTTAACATTGTAATTGCACTCCCCTTAAAAAAGACCACCAACATGTTATGGTGAAAGAACATGTTATCACATAGTGAAATCAAACTTATGGACATTGAAATTAAATTGTTCTAATTCCAAAATATATGTGGGTCTGGAGTATAATTGGTTAATCCAAGAGGGAAGTCTTACCTAGATGCATACCACCTATAATTTACTTATACAAACAATGTGGTGGAGTATAATGTGTTAGTCCATGGGATTCAATTTACCCTAGGAAAGAAGGTGAATAACATTAGAGTATTATGTGACTTAGAATTAGTGGTTAGATAAGTGAGGAGCCAATATTCATACAATGATAAGTGTTTGTAAAAATAATGCAACTGGTTTTGGAACCTAATAGAATATTTTGATGCATTAGGCATCCAGATTATGCCTAGACAAAAGAACTATATAGCAGATGGACTAATTATTTTTATAAGTACTCTTGAGCCCATTGTTAATTCATGAATGAGAATATTCTCAATAGATTTGGTCTCTACCCCCTTAGTCCCTAATAATATCATGAATTTTCAAGTTTTTAATGATGACCACACATCTTAGACTTCATCACCAATACATAGGTATTTTCCAATCAATTTTTTATCAGTATGGTCAAGAATACTTTGAGCTAGATGAGGATTGGACCATGAATCTGAATATAAATACCATACCCAAAGGGATGGTCCTACTTTAGATGCTATTCAACATGGATTATCAAAATTCAAATGATAAGTAGACCCCTAACAAATGTATGTTGTATGAGAATTTTAGCTTGGGTGATGTAAATTATCCTTAAAATGTACTTTAAGGTATAGCCAATACCCAATAAGAGAAAAGAGAAATGGTAAAAACCCTCAAATATTTTAGAGATGTGATTTCATGGAGCTATAATGATATGAAAGTCTTTGATGCCTCCATTTTGATGCATACCATCTCCCTAAAGCTAGGAGTTAAACCCTTTCAGCAAACACAAAGGCCAGTTAATATGTTGCTTGAGCCACTAATCTCTAAAGAAGTGTAGAAATTTCTTACACCTAGAATCATATTTCATGTCAGGCACTCCACATGGGTTGAAAATTTAGTGTCAGTGAGAAATAATAATGGGGAGATTAGACTTTGTGTTGATTTCTAAAATTTTAATAAGGCATCTAAAAAAGCTAATCAATCCTTCCCTCATTAGATGAAGTTATACAAATTGTGAATGGATATTAAATGATGTCCTTCTTAGATGGATACTCTGGTTCTAATCAATTATTAGTCAACTATGAGGATTGGATCAAAATAACATTTATGACCAAGTGGTTCACCTTCACTTATAAGAGGATTCCTTTTGGCCCCATCATTATAGGGGTTACATTGACAGGGTCATGGACATTGATTTCAAGGACTTTATGGGAAAGTTTATTGTTGTATACGTGAACAATTTGATTGTCATCTCCAAATACAGAGGTGATCATGTCAAAGAATTGAGGAGAGTACTATAGAGATACAAAGACCATGAGATCTCATTAAACCCAAAGAAGTGTATATTTTGGGTCATCAAAGGGAAGATATTAAGCCATATTATTTTAGATTAGGGTAAAGAAATAAACCATAAGAGAATTCAAGTTATTTTATAAATCTAATTACCCGACATGAAGAAGATGTTGAAGTCATTTTTTGGTGAGATCAACTTTTTGAGGAATTTCATCTCTGGATTTGTAGACATAGTTAGATCATTGAATAACATGCTCAAGAAAGATGCTAAAATTGAATGGACAAGTTAATCTCATGCATCTTTCACCCAAATTAAAGAGACAATTATGTTCACACCAGTGTTGATTAGCCTTTATTACATGAAGCTTGTTTATATTTACTCCTTCATTTCAAAGAATTTGACCACTATTGTTTTGACACAAAGAAAAGGGGCTTGAGGTGAACAACCTATTTCATTTATGATCTCCCCTTTGATGAATATAGAATTAAAATACACTATGATGGATAAAAAATACTTTGAATGAATCAATATATCAATAAAGTCCTTCATTACATACTATGTAGTAAAGTCTTCATTGTCAAGCCTGATCTAGCAATCAAAGCCTCGTTAATGTAGAAAAATTAGGCAAGTTAAGAGGCAAGTGGATGACTATTGTCCAAGATTTTTACCTTGAAATCTATTCAATAACTATTTTGATAGGACAAGGACTTAGTATAACTATGGTAGAATTGAATATACAAATCACTTGCCAAAAATATAAGATTGAAGACATCACCAATGATGATTGGTATAAGGATGCAGTCCATTATCTTCTTAGAAATGAGTGTTTCAATCATTTGAACTTTACATAAATAAGGGTGTTTCACTTAAAGATCAACCACTTTATGATCAAAGTTGGCATGCTCTATAGAAGGAACCACCAAGGCATTTTTTTGAGGTGGATTAATAGAGAAGAAGTAGCAGGCATGCTTAGTGATTTTCATAAACAATATGGGATAGGTCATGGTTCTGGTGATACCACAACTCACTACATATTGAGAATAGGTTATTACTAGACACATCTCTTTAAATATGCACATATACATGTCTAAAACTACCATACATGCCAAACAACTACATAGAGAGAACATAGCCCAATAATGCCTTTATTTTTAGTAGTCAAAACTTGACTATGTATAAAGTGGGGGCTAGATTTTGTGTGAGTGATCAAAGATAATTCATCTACAAGACACAAATTCATTCTCATATCCATAGACTATTGTAGTCATTGGGTTGAGGCTCAACCACTAAAAATTGCATTACTAATGTATTTATCTAATTTTTGGAAGAGCACATTGTCATAAGGTTAGGTATGCCTTATGCACTCATATGTGATAATGAGTATGATTTTTCATATTTATAATTCATGGAATGGGCATACGATCACTAGGTAATCCTCAAATTCTCTTCTAATTATTATTTATAAGGAAATGAACTGGATGAGTCCACTAATAATAATTTGATAAACATAATTAAGATGACATTAAAAAATAATTATATGAATTGGCATAGAATCTTAAAATTTACATTGTGGGATAATAAGACTAGAACTAAAGAAACTCTAGGCACTTCTCCTTACCATTTACTTTATGTCCAACATCATGTGTTTTTAGTTAACTTAAAGATTCCTACCTTGTAGTTTATGACTGATTATTTGGGAATAAATGACCAAGTAGAGGCCCACCTCTTGAATGTTATGCACTTAGATGAAAAATGTGATGTATCCTTGATATAATTTAGTAAACACCAAGGGATTTTCAAAAGTTGGTTTGACAAAAGATCCATATCAAAAACATTTTGGGTCTCAGACCTTCTCCTTATGTGGGATAAGGCTCATGAACAAAAGGGAAAACATAAACAAATTGATACCTTATGGCTAAGTCCCTATCTAATTTATGAAATCTTGGGAGAGAATGCTTTATTCCTAAGGTGTCTAGCTAGTGAGTATGTCCCACTTCCCATCAATGAAAAATTCCTCAAACACTATTTCTAGGCTTAAATTGGTTTGAAACACCTTGTAAATTGTTAGGTTGTGGAGCTAAAAGCTTCACTGTTGCAGACATGGAGGAGGTTGTTGAGAGGTTGCTAAGTTGCAGGGAAATCGATGTCGGTCATATACAGTGGGAAAGGCAACCGACATCAGTCAGGTATCGATCGACATCAGTCATCTCCAGCCTGACAGGGACCGACGTCAGTCTCTTGTGTGGTTCCAAAACTGTCGGTTGCATGAACAATTTGTTAACGAAATGAGTGTTTGCATGTTAAGATCCAATTATAGACTAGGAGCTACAAATCTAATTACTGTAATTAGATGTCTAATTATTATATGCATGGGATCTATATAATAGACTCATGGGATATATTATTTTTTGTGCTAGAGAGTAAGAGATCAAATATTAGCTCCTTTTGTGTGTGAAGAGAGCATGGTGTGTTCCTCCTAGTGCCACAGTGCCAAGTGTGGGTGTTGGTTTGGAGAATCAGAAGGATTCTTCATGTATGTAGGATCTTGGTTAGCAAGTATGTAAGGCCACATTTGGAGATCTACATGGTAAGTAAGATCATTGATTTGTAGGTGTATGTGTGTACAGGATCTAGGTTTGCATGTGTGTAGAACCAGATTGATTTGTAGGTGTGCAAGATCAGGGAGGATAGCAACACAACAGGTAGCAAGATCAGGAGAGATCTACTTGGAGTAAGGTGTGTACTCAGTTGGAGAGAAAAGAGGAAGGCAAGGTAGTTCCTTCCATAAGTAAGATCATTTGAGTTGTAGGTTGTTGCAAGTTCAGGGGAGATCTACTTGAAGTATGTTGAGTACTTAGAGTGCGTGGAGCACTTATGGAGTGCATGGAGCACTGGTGTACTGGCAGTAATGGATACTGACTGGTTGGAGGTGAACACCAACTCTGTGTTTGAGTTGTGTGTTGGGACCGTAAGAGAGAGAGATTTGAGGAAAGAAGTATTGTACACTTGAGGTGTGGGAAGCCTCTGAGAGGTGTGAAGAAGAAGTGGCATCTTCTTTATTGTATTCTTTTCTGGATGAGTATTAATACAAGTTGTGTATTGTCTCTCATATTCTGTGTTGTTTCTGGTTTCTAGTTACTTGTTACTTCTGGTTAATTTTGCATCTTAAGTTGCTTGTATATGGTAATCAATTGTGATTCCATGGGGTCCTAATAGTTGGTATCAGAGCTAAGGTTACAGGGAGCAGGTTTTGTGTTTGGTTACAGGTCACTCTCAGGGGTTTCTGATTGAGTGGGAGTATAGCAATGGCAGAAGAAAGTAAGCTATGAATGGAGAAACTGAATAGCATGAATGGTCACTTACGGTGTTATGGAAAGAAAGAGCAGGTAAAGAAATATTGTTGGTTGGTAGCAGATCAGCATGAAGGAACTGAAGATGCAGATGTTGCAGGTGTTATTGCATAAGATGCTCAAGGATGTTTCTTGGATAAAGTTGAATCTTGGTTAATAGATTATGTTACCTCTTTCCATGCAGCCCTAATTAGAGGGGTTGGTGAGCCTTGTCAAAGTATTGTCAAAGGGGAAGTGTTGCTGAAATTGCAGGCGGCCAACACATGGGTGTTGAAGGAGGTCATGCAGGTCCCAGTCTTGGAGATGCGGCTAATTTCTTTAGGAAAGTTGGGTGATGAGAGATGCACAGTAACTCTCACAGTGGATTCTTGGAATGTTACCAAGGATGCACTTGAATTAGCATGTGGTAAGAAAGCAGGTACTCTTTATCTACTTGCTTATATTACTGATTCTTCTTCTATTGTGAAGATAAGGCTTTGTAAGCTTAGTCACATGAGCATGAAGGAGATGCATGTTCTTAAGCAAAAGACAGATGTGTTTGACAAACTTAAGAACTGGAAAACCTTGGTGTTCTTGGAGGAGATGATGGATAGAGTTCAGTGGATGGGGTTGGATACTTCTGAGCAGGGCAGTTTAGACATGGGATTGATTCAAAGGAGATCATGGGTAAAAAGTCATCACTCATAGGTGAACACAAGTACCAGTGTCAGTCAAAGGTAACTGACGTCGAATAGATAGGTGCCAACATCGATCATGTGTAGACTAGAGAAGTTGGCAATGTCGGGTAGGTGGAGATCGACGTCAGCAGGATAACCAGTGTTGATGACCTAGACAGTCACATGGAACTGACGTCGGTTGGATGTAGATTATGTTGTGACTGAGGTCGGTCACTGAGATGGATTTTGGGTAGATAGCAAGCTATCAAGGAGTCTAAAATGCCCATGGGGAGGACTAAAAGTGTAAGTAAGCCTCAAATTCATTGTTCCTCTTCTTTATACTAGTTGCTGACTGCATAGCAGGAAGGATCTAGGAAACAGTGGGAGCATGGCATGAATAGGATGCAAGACCAAATGGGAGATTTGGTAGGGTTGCCAGTCGGTATGAAAGCACTGAGACGAATGGATGCCTTGGTTAAAGAATAGAGAGAATAGACATGTGAGACTGAAGGCTAGGTCATATGGTCTTGAGGAAGCTGCAAGACAGTGGTACAGGTTTTGAAAGGTGGATGACAAAGCAAGGCTTTAGTCAGTGTCAGTGTAACCATTGTGTTTATCTTACTAGGTGGATGATGATAGATACATTATCCTGTTACTGTATGTGGATGGTATACTAGTTATAGGTTCAGACATCTAGGGTTTTGCTGAGCTAAGGGTAAGGTTAGTTTAGTGGCATGTCATGAGGAATTTGGAGCAGCAAAATTCTTTGGCATGAGAGACATGGAAGATCACAAGTTGATTTTGTCTCCAGTGGGAGCTGATGTGAATCAGGTGTTGGCAAGGTTCAATACATAGGATGCAGAACTAGAGCACACCAAGGGCTGGATAGTTTAGTGTCTAAAATCACATGAGGTCTGGTATAGACCTGAGTTTGCCCAAGCAGTGGGTGCTGTCAGAAAGTTTGTAGTCAATCTAGGAAGGAAGCACTAGAGGGTAGTTCAGTGGGTTCTTAAGTATTTGAGAGGGACCAGCAGTAAGGATTCATGCTATGCAGGGTCAAGTACTTCGGATGTGGCAGGTTACTCGAATGACAGGAGGTGCACCACATGTTGCGTGGTGGTTGGTCTTTAGGATTGAGCTTGAAGAGGGATACAAGTCAGGAAACATATTAGATAGGGTATAGGTACAAGTACAGTGCAGCTATTTATCTCCAAGTGGGAGATTGTTAGGTTGTGGAGCTAAAATATTCACTATTGCAGACATGGAGGAGGTTGTTGAGAGGTTACTAAGTTTTAGGGAAACTGACGTTGGTCTGATCAGCTGACGTCAGTCATTTACAGTGGGAAAAGCAACCAACATCGGTCAGGTATCGATTGACATCGGTCATCTCCAGCCTGACAGGGACCAACGTCGATCTCTTGTGCAGTTTTGAAACTGTCAGTTGCAAGAACAGTTTGTTAACGAATTGAGTGTTTGCATGTTAAGAGCCAATTATAGACTAGGAGCTGCGGATCTAATTATTGTAATTAGATGTCTAATTATTGTATGCATGGGATCTATATAATAGACTCATGGGCTATATTGTTTTTTGTGCTAGAGAGTAAGAGATCAAATATTAGCTCCTTTTGTGTGTGAAGAGAGCATGGTGTGTTCCTCCTAGTGCCACAGTGCCAAGTGTGGGTGCTGGTTTGGAGAATCAGAAGGATTCTTCATGTATGTAGGATCTTGGTCAGCAAGTGTGCAAGGCCACGTTTGGAGATCTACATGGTAAGTAAGATCATTGATCTACAAGTGTATGTGTGTGCAAGATCTAAATTTGTAGGTGTGTAGAACCAAATTGATTTGTAGGTGTGCAAGATCAGGGAGGACACCAACACAATAGGTAGCAAGATCAGGAGAGATCTACTTGGAGTACGGTGTGTACTCAGTTGGAGAGCAAAGAGGAAGGCAAGGTAGTTCCTTCCATAAGTAAGATCATTTAAGTTGCAGGTTGTTGTAAGTTTAGGGGAGATCTTATTGAATTACGTTGAGTACTTGGAGTGCATGGAGCACTTGTGGAGTGCGTGGAGCACCGGTGTACTGGCAGTAGTGGATACTGACTGGTTGGAGGTGAACACCAACTCTGTGTTTGAGTTGTGTGTTGGGACCGTAAGAGAGAGAGCTTTGAGGAAAGAATTACTTTACACTTGAGGTGTGGGAAGCCTCTAAGAGCTGTGAAGAAGTGGCATCTTCTTTATTGTATTCTTTTCTGGATGAGTATTAATACAAGTTGTGTATTGTCTCTCATATTCTGTGTTGTTTCTGGTTTCTAGTTACTTGTTACTTCTGGTTAATTCTGCATCTTAAGTTGCTTGTATATGGTAATCAATTGTGCTTCCATGGGGTCCTAACATAAATAATTTCTTGTTTCTTTCTGCTTTGTTGATTACTTTTTTTTTGTCCCTTATTTTAGTTTAGGTTTGTTTTCATGGCTTTCTATTTGTTTACTTTTCTTTTTGGTGCTTGGTTTAGTTGTGTGGTATTGGTTTTTGAGTTGAAACTATTTTTTTGACCTGAGGGTTCCCCTACTTTGTCAAAACTTGATAAATGAGTAGCTTGTATGTATGCAACACTTATGTTAGTCTTATGAGTAAATGTGAAAATGCTTATCTAAATGTTTGAATAAACTACTATCTTCTTGTATTTTTATAATGTTGAAGGCCAATGATTTGAAATAGAACATATGAATTTAGAAAAGCCTCTTTTCTTGTTTAAAGACCATCAAATGCACCAAATGAAACATCTAAAGGAATAAATTAGCACTACTTTTTATAATTTGTCTTGTTTGTCATAAGATTTATTATTTTATCTTAAACCCATGGCTTGGTCCCCAACTCTCCATGGATGGAAAAGTAAAATCTCTTTCAAAATAAGTTAAACTAAAATGTAAAAATTGAAAATTTTCCTTGAAAGGGTGATCTTGATAACCTCCACCATAGGGTTTCCAACCTAGTTGGTAGTGGAGCAAGGCCGTTGAAAGGGACTGAAGGTATCTCTATCGAGGATATGAATTTCTAGCAGGTAGTAGAGCAATTCATGTACAATTCAACCCTTAAGCTAAATTATAAAATATGTCCCCTTTCAAAAGTTCTTATCATTTGGGAAATTTTGATTTATTATGTGTGTGTGCAAAGTATTTGAAATAATCACATAACACACACACCAATGGTCTTTAGGTGACATTATGGCTTTATCTATCATGTTTTGAAGAAGAATTTTGTGCCTTTATGTTTTGTTTTTTAATTGGATGATTACTTGTAGCTAATGTTTGTGTTTGAATAAAAACTTAAGATTCTAGATTCTTGAGATACTCAGGAGTATCTCCTAGAAGGATTCACCATTTGTTATTACTTGCAAACATATCCCATTTTCAAGATAAAAATAGAGACCCTCTTTTTCTTGACTAATATGAATATTACTACATTCGATCTAAAGGAATTTTCATGTTTGAGTAGTTGCTTGGGCATAGGTACTTTCCATCTTTTTGAATGGCTAAATCTTTAGTCAAGAGCTTGTCAATTGCGATCTTAGGATAATAAATTTATATGTGTTAGGTCTTATTTTATTTTATCACTTAAATAACCCATCTATACTTAGCCTTTTAGGTCAAACTTGATTTTTAGTTATGTCAAGCTCAGCTCGGTTGAACCTTTATCCTTTGAGCTCAAGTCCATCTAGTTTGAGTCATCCAACTCATCTGAGTCACCCAAGTCATTGATTTGAGCTCTGCTAAGATCTAAGTTTACTAAGTTTAATCAAGTGAGCTAGAAATGTGCTAAGTTTATTAAACCAAGTCAAATCAACCATGTCTTAAAATTTTAAGCTTGATGCCTTAGCCATTTTTATTCATTCCAAATATGGGCCTCAAGTCTTTTGATTTCCCTATACCTTTCCACGTGTCACCATTGGACTATTTAAAATCTCAAGCTAGTCTAAAAAGCTTCAAAGTCAAAAAAATTATAAGTCTTTTTAATGCCTTTGAGCCTTGAGATTGTGATATGAGGTGCAATCCTAGTAACCCAGTCTAATGAGAAACTAAACAAAATTTTAATGGTTTTGATCCCCTGAGGGCCCAAAAATTTTCCATGGCTAGGAGTTTGGAGACTTAAGCAATAGTCTAAAGTCTCTAAGCCCTCGAGGGCCTAAGAAGTCGCCACATGACAATTTATCAAGAGCTCAAGACCTCAGATACTTAGGCAATAGTATAAAGGCTCTGATCTCTTGAGAGCCTAAGAATTCACCATGTAACTTCCCAAAAGCCTAAGATCTCAATCTAATAAGAGACTCAAGTAAGGGGATAATAGTCCCATTGCCTCGAGAGCTTTAGAAACCACCACATGGTGAATTTTTAGGATCCTAAGACCATAGAGATGAAATTAATTACAACAAAAAGTTGAATGGCCTAGTTCATCTTGGTGATGTCATGTGGCACCATTATGTGTCCTCAGGCCAAAGACCTAGATTTATGAGGGGATATCATGTGGCACCCTTATTATGTCAACATTCCCCTAAGCTTAATTTTGATGGGAATCTTACCATCACCAAATGAAACCTGAACCTTTGAGCCAATAAGGGCATCATGTGGCACTTATTGGGCTTAAAATTGATGGCCATCCCAAACATAAAACTAGTAAATATTCAGCCTAAATTAATAATATATGTGTATGTGCTTTATGTTTAGGCAAAGTCTTATGTTTGATTTAAAAACTGATTAGTGTGAATTTCTATGTCAAAAATAAAAAAATCTTTCATTTATTTCTTGTATTTGGTATAAACTAGTTATATTTGTGGTTCAATTGTTTAAATGATTTAACCTTATCATTTATTTAAAGGATTTATAATTAACCATTTAATTTTATCTTGAAGGGTTCATCTTTCAATTTGAGTCATTGATTTGGATACATGTCCCCATCAGAGAGCCCAAACCCTTAGTCAAACCATAATATATAAAGGATAAACCTAGATTAGTGCAATGTGTGAGATCATTTTTGAATCACAAAGCATGAGGAAAATAGGGGTAAATCCATGTTTATATGTCATAATTAATAAGATACATGAGATAACTTTGAACCAATGAGATAGTGACAAATGGAAAGTGATGAATGGGATGGCAGATCCCAAAGTAATCATTTTGTGATCAAATAATGAAGATGTGGCCTCTAATTGTAAGGAATGGGCACACCTCTAGATCTATCAAAACATCAAGGCATCCAACCACCTTCTCTAATTAGTAATGAATATTTGTAATTATCCCATTAGTGGGCTAAGTTTTCAATCAAGTGAGGGGGCTAGCCCCTTCATGTAAATATTATTTTTTGAGAGCCTTTGTCTAAGATAGCTTTTTTAGGATTAGAGGATGTTGTTCATGGTTAGATCTTTGTGAATTGTAACAAAGACATATAGAAATAGACATAGTTTCATGCATTTTACTACTTTTTAGGATAATCTCTCCCTTTCTCTAATTTTAGTCTTACTGCTACATAATTGTTTCTTACAATTGAATGATTATAATCACTCGGTATCATTAATTAAAACATATATATTGATATTTGAAAGGTTGATAAGATTTTAAAATCCATCTCCTACCCATGTATTTGGTGGTCATGGTATTTTCTTATTATCTAATCAGTTTCCTAGACTCTCAAACCATCATTGGGTTAAGGTTGTGTTAGGTCTAGGTCAACAAAGGATTGGTGCTCAATTAGACATTGCAAGAACATATCCAGTATTAGTAGGATTTTTATCATTTTATCCCTTATCTTTTTTAATTTCTTTATGATGATGAGTTATATAGGTTGAAATCAATCTAAATATGCACACTAATATTGGTTTTTTAATTATGTTTTTCATTATTTAAGCATTGTTGAATATATACACGTAATAAATATACTTGGAAATTAGTTATTTACTTCTTATGCTTATCTTATGAAATGGTGATTTCTATTTGAGGCTAAGCCCTACGAGCACTATCTAGGGAACTCCTTACCTCTTCTTTAATGTCTAAGTTATAGCTATCATAGAGATTTAGTTTATTAAAAAGTCCCTTTGAAATGGAATGGTTACACATAAACATTTTTATTGAATATCAACATACCAGGACTTGGTACATATAGACCTTAGGGAAGCATTTTCCTCATAGGATCTTCTTCCTTTCATAAGAGGCAAATTCTTAATAAAATCCTACCTAATTTTTATTGTGTAAAAATTTCCATCAATAATGTGGAAGGTGTAGGTATATACCATAACAATTGGTTAGAAATTAGGGGCCTATGTTACAAGGCCTTCTCCTATGCACCCCCTAGGTAGAATCTAAACCTTATGATGTGGATAATGGTTATTGGGTATCAAGTATCCCCATCATCTCAGTAGCTTCTTTTAAATTTTTGGTTGCACTTTCCTATTCAACATTGTGCTTAGTTGTTGCATTGGCTTTGGCTATCAGCCTTTATGTTAGCTTTGAAATCTACCTATGCCTTAGCTTTGGCATCTACCTCTACCTTGTATTTGGCATCTTCCTTAGCCTTATATTTGGCATTTTCCTCAACCTTGACTTTGACATCTACATAAACCTTATTTTTCGCCATTTATTATTGAGCATGCTTCTTCACTTGTTGTGCCTAAGTGCACAACAATTCTTTTGATTTATCTTATTCTTACACCTTTACTACAACTTTGGCCTCAAATTTATTCTTCTGCACTACCTACACTTGTTGATTCACTTGCCCCTTTTGTTTCCTCACATCGTCTTCTTAATTTTTTGCTATTTTATTTTTTGCCTCAACTAACTCAACCTTTTTCCTGTGTTCTTCCTCTTTCACTTACTTATTTTATTATTTGTCATACTCAGCAACCTTATGGTTAGCCTCTTTCTTCTTCTTATTCTTCATTTATACCTTTTAATCCTTATTCACAACTACCTACTATGCCTTTTATTTTGCTTACTACATTATGGTAGTTTGTTTTGTGTTATGATATCTATTTGTTTAATGGGAAGTTCTAGTTATAGTGGAGTTATCTCTTTTAGCTCCTAAATAGGAGTTGGTGAATAAAGTGGTGACGGTAAATCAGATGATGATGTTAATTCAATCATAATACCTATTTGTGTTGATGCCTTATGTTTGTAAGGAGGTGAATGAGTGAGATTATTCTTCACCCTATTATAATCCTAGACCATATATTAAGACTATTATTTCAGTCCTTGGGCCTATTGTGTTTTAACCTTCACTAATGGATCTATAAAATAAACCATTCATTCCTTGATTATTGGGGATACTCTAGACACAAAATGGGTTCTTTACCTATGCACTAGATCTAGTGGTGGACTTTCTTATAATGGAAAGTGTTTTCCATATGTATCAAAATATCCTACAGTTAGATCCATGTGGAAAAGTTTAGCTTGAAAGTGTTTGTGTGTTGCTTCCTACCCAACAATGTTTATTATTATAAAAGGGGGAATTTGGGTGATATCAACCTACAAATATTATCACACCTAGTTCTACACTTGGTAGGTGCATACTAACTTCCAAAATAAAAATTATTTCTCATTTTCATGATCATAAACCTCATTTCCTATGTCTATGAGCATTGATTATAAAACTTCCTATTCATCTACACTCAACTCTGTAACATCACATTGTACAATGATTGTTAGTATGTGCCTATTATCCAACCAATATTTGGTGTGGTGTGTCCTCTTGATTAGTGGTGGAAGTGAAGCTCACTATGTTGGTTCTTTATGTTTACCCTTATCATCTTGTGATGCAGTTGATTATATCTATGGTGGTGCCTATGCTTGAGCTTGGTACTACATAGGCAAAGGTTGTTGTGCACTCAGAGGCATAGACTACAAGGGTTAAAATGATCTAGCAGTCAAGTACTTTTATCATAGTAATTCTACCTAAACATCTAACATGTTAATGAAGAAGGGTAAGGAAGTGGTTATTATTTTGGGTAATTTGTGGACTCTGATGTGAATCTTGTAATGTAAATTTATAACAAAAGCATGTTGTCCTAGGTATTACAAAATGTCCTTGGGTACTCTAGGGTGAAAGATTTTAAGATTTTGGATCTTACCCCACCATTGGTTAGAAATAGATAATTGATTATAGTATTTCCCCATCTTGGTATAGGCAAGGTTGGCAAATGCAGTCATAGACCAAAATTATTTATCTCGGTTGACTAGACCCTCTAGTGACTTCCATTGTGTAAAATAAAGAAGTAAAACCAAAACATGGTATATAAAAAACTATGATGTTCTAGTGAGAACCTTATTAATATTAGTTATGAGATAAGAAGCTAAAAATTCAATCTAGTTGAATTTATTATGCATTTAAATCATTTGATAGGCAATGTCAATGACCCATTTTATTATTTATTGTGGGCTCTTGGTGATCTACTAGAACCACTTGATGATGCACTCAAATAGAATATGCACTAACATGTCATCCACCATGTCAATAGGGATCCCCTATATTCCCTATTATATTTATCCTTTATATCTAAATTAATCGGGTAATATTTAGTTTTGTAGAGTAGAAGATATTTTCCCTAAGTTGGGAGTCATTTTGTTCATGCAATAATTTTAGGGTTGATGAAAATGGTAACATCTTATGAGAGATGGATCGCACCCTCATTATATTAGATAAGTAGTATGAGTATCACCTCATCCAAATACCTAAAATTAAGAAGCTTGATGAGTCTCTTTACATTAGAGCCTCACAAAGGGTATTGGAGTGTTAGGGCTCATGCTTGTTCTTCTTTAGATTGATCATGGTTGAACATATTAACCTTTACAACATCGATAAAATCAAAGGAATATAGATCATGGTATCTTGTTTATTAGAGAACCAAATCAATCCCCATTTCTTCCTTTTGTGCATCCATGATAGGGATTAAAATTTATTCATGATCCATGATTTCTGCTATAGACATGTTTGAGAAAACTTTATCTAGTTGGATTGGTGTTGTTGATGAATTTATGCATAATTGACTAATATATACTGAGATAACATAGGTATATTATTATCAAAGGTGTGTAATGTCCTTGTGTTATTTTCACCCCTTGTTATATATCTTGTATCACTTAAATATATCTGACATGATGGTTTAAATGTGTTGAGATGGTTACACATAAATTTTCCTTGTAAAGTAATGTCAACAATTCTTGGTGATGTGAAAATTGTAATTCTATGTCTATAAACATTTAATCATTCTAGTAATAGTTGTTGATTTTGCATTCTATCATCTCATTGATCCACTTTATTTTATTGTACATCCTTTCATCTCACATTCAATCTGCTTTGGGAAAGATGCGATCTTTCAAGTGTATCATCATTAATAGTTTTGAATGATTGTTATTTCACCATGGTTGTTAGCACCTCATTCCTAGACTTAATTGATCATCCTCATGTACCCAATACAAGTTGTCTTTCATTCATACTGGACTTGTTTACAAATCACACTCTATGAATTTGGCTTTTTAACTCTAGTTTTGATGCCCTATGATATAGAGATCACATTTTACAAACAAACACAAACCTAAAACCAAATAGGAAAATAATACATTAATCAAAAATCATAAATTACATGGTTCTATTTAGCACCCTTTCTCATTTTTTTATGAGAATTAATAGAGATTATTGATGGTAAGTCTTAATCCTATAACCATTTACACATCTTGGTAAAATAGTTCCCTAATGATCTCTTAATACAATTTTTCCTTATTACAATATGTCATGAATGATGTAAGGTCTGCTCTACCTAATGCATAGCTTGCTTATAAATTATCTAAATATGTTATCATATAGTAATACCCTTTGTTCTAGAAATAATTCTTTAGATCGTAGGTTGAAATCATGCCACACTTTCTGAATTAGATTATTGAATTCCTACATTCATTTTACCCTTAATTTATTTTCTTCCATTCTTTTTAAATCCATAAATTGTGCCTATAGATAATTTTTATCCCCTCGTCTCATAATCATTACAATTTTTAGACTAAGAACTATTTATTTCCTAGGCATTAGTGCTTCAAGCCCATAGATGAGTTTAAATGGTGTGAAACTTGTCATACACTTATAATTTATCTTGTACACCCATGGGATCATAGGAATTTGTTCCTCCCAATCATCTCTTTGAACATTACATATATTGGTGAGTATCTTGTCAAGAAATTTGTTTCACACCTCTATTTAATCATTTGCTTGTGGATGACAAGTTATGATTTTGTGGTGTGATGTCATAAAATCTTATGTGAGAGTCTTGATAGTGTTATACAATGAATGTATACCTATATCTCTAATCAAATCAGACACCCAAATCTAGTTATAATGTTTTCATATAAGAATTTTGTTGTGTCCTTAGCATTTCAGCTTAGAGTCATAGTATCTTCCACTCATTTGGTGAAGTATTATTTCATAGTGATGATGTATCTTATATTACTTCACTTACAAGGTGGATTTATTGGCCCTAAAAAATCAATTCCCCATTACTTAAATGACCACTTTTATAGTATATGATTAAATGGCATATCATTTCTCTAATTAGGCTTGCCCATCCTTTGTCATATATCATAGTGTTTTGTGACTTGTTGTGCATCTTTAAATAGAGTGGGATACAAAATGTTCACCTATGATTCTTTAATGTTCCTCCTAAATAATTTGAGGTTGCTCATTCTCCAAATTTACTTTGTGTAGTATATCATATTTCCCCATTTTGTATAGAAATTAATTAATGATGTTAAACTAGATGGCTCCAGTAATCAAATACTTTTTATCTCTTTTTACATAGTGTGAAGGAAAGATCCTTTATTCTAGGAAATGTACAATGTATTTCACATTCTCAATAATCATAGAAACTCAAAACAAATGTGCATTAGTTGATCTATCTTGTAGTTTCTCTAGTTCTTCTCTATTGCGTATTTGACTCAGATGATATGGCTTCACATTTTCCATTCCAAGCTTCACATAGATCTTGAACTGAAACTTTTGAAATAGTATCAACTAGATCATTCCCCTAACATAGGCTTATTTACTAAGTATCATAGAGCATGATGATCCATGAAAAATTCAAATGACACTATTAAAAGGTAATGTCTAAACTTTTAGAGTGTAAACACCATGGCTAAATATTCCCATTCTATAGTCATATATTTTTTCTCTATAGTTGATTGTTTGTAACTTACAAAGTGGATTGGATGGTCTAATAATTTATAACCTAGTTGTGTGAAAATAGCTCCTACCACAAATCTTAAATCATCTACATGAACATGGAAAGGTTTGCTCCTTTAGGAAAGACTAAAATGGGCATTGTGATGAATGTTTTTAGCACTCATTATTCCACTCAAACCTTGTATCTTTGTGTAGTAACCTATCCACTATGGAATATATAATTTCATAGCCTTTTATGAATTTACTATAGTAACCTGTATGCCCCAAGAATGATTGTACCTCTATAGAGCTTGTGAGAGGTCATATACCCATAATTAATGAAATTTTGGCTTGTCCCACTAAGATCCCATCTCTATATACTACATGTCCCAATAGGACACCAAAAGGTGTGAGGAACAAACACTTATTCAAGTTAATGTAATGCACAAATATGGCATCATCCTAACATAAGTTGAAGCTTAGACAAGTGTTCCTTTAACAAATAAAATGCAATCTAGTTATTTAGGTAGACTTCAATAAAATCATGGATGAAATATTTAAATTTAGTGACCACCACCCTAGAGAAAAAAACTAGAGAATTCTTCAAACCAAATGGCATTACCTTATATGTAAAATACCCCAACTCTATTGTAAATGTTGTTTTGCTTTGATCTTTAATTGTGATTATAACCTGGGGATACCCACTGAACCCATCAGTGAAAGAGTACACTCCATGTCTTGGTGTAATTTAGCACATGGTAGTCCCCTCACACTTTGATTTCCCTAGATCTATTAGGTTGCACCACCATTTGGCTGACCCATTCTACCTTTTCCATTAGATATATAATTCATGCATCTTGCAAGTGATCCAGCTCAACCTTTAATTTCATCTTCATGTTTGTGTTTAACCTATAAGGTCACTTATTCATAAGCCATGTGTACTCATTTAGTTCCATGTTCATTTCACCTGGAGAGGGGTCTACCCCTTTCATTTCTATGAATTTCATTGGAAATACAATCTCGTAGTCTCACAGTAACTATAATACTTTTGAGATCTCATTTTTGCATCCATTCATCACCCAAAGTCACAAGATTTAGTGTTAGTTTTGTCCTAATATTTCATACCAAATTATTTAAGGGATTTTGGTATATTTATTTAGAACCACTTAGAATGGAATCTTGCACTGTTATGTTTCTTTGATCCTCAATATTAATATTTTATAGTTATTGTTCTTCATTTTACTCTGTGACTTTTACTTTTAGCTTTCCCGCTTCACTATCTAGTTTTAAAAAATAGTTAAAATATAATTCCTCATCATTATTAGTGGACTCGATCAATTCTTCATCATTTACAATCTTATTGCATGGTTTAATAAAAACCTACTCCTTATGTTTCCTAGCCTTGTAGTTTTGGATAGCTATATTCAAATCTCAAGCTACTTCTTGATATGAAGATGAGTCTATCACAATACTTAAGTCTTATACTCACCCATAGCATATAAATATCTTAAAATTCTTTAGAACATTCTATTTCAAAGGATTTTCACACTCAAAACCAAAAGTCTAAATGAAATCCTATTGGACCTGTGACCAATGTTTTGTCTCTCATCTATTTTTCTAGTGCATGTACTAGGTCGTTACAGGTTCTACCAGAGTATTTTTGAAAACATGCACCTAATATTTAGGCTATAAACCTTATGTATTCCATACATCTACACACTTATGAACATTAATTTATAAGCACTATCCTTCTTAGAAAAAGTGCCATTATTCCTAACAATAAGTGGTATTTGGAAGCAAACATGTATTAATTCATAGATCTCATCCCATGGTAACTAGTTTATCCTTTGTGTTGTCCACCAAGTCGTAACATTTCCTTTTAGTGTATAATTTATTGCACTCATCCTTTGATCTATATTTGGCACTATTGAATGTAGAGCCTATTTTAACACCCCTAAGGTAAAAATAAAATTATCAGGGCAATTCTAACAATCAATTTTTACTTTCACAAATCGTGGTGTGTATTTTTGAGTATGTCAACCACTTCCCACATTTTTGGCACATTTTATGGAGAATTTGGTAAGGTGTTAAGAGAATCAAGGGATTATGTTTATCCTGAGTGGTTGTAACCTCCCTTATTTGGTGGGGATATGGTTATCTCCATGGTATGGCACATTTTTCAAGGGATTTTAGAAAGTATAAATAGGGGTGAGTGGAAACACATTAAGTTTTTCATTTTTCATCTCATTTTTGAGCTTTGTATTCTCTCTTCAGTAGGTGTGATTAGGTTTGAGGTGTAGCTTAGCATCTTGAGAATTCTGGTGTGAATTCAAGTTGGAGAAATTTATCTTTGTGAGAGGTTTCTTGTTGAGGTATATTTTATATTCTTGTTTATAATACTATAGAGAGATTCTTGGTGGACATAGCCCATGTTGGCTAAACCACATTATATTGGTGTTATGTGTGTATTTTCTTAGATCTGAATTTTCTTTCATATGTCTCTATTATTATGATTTTGAGGAATGAATTCTATGTTGCATATTATTACATAATTAATCACTTATTCCTAACAACTGGTATTAGAGCTAGATTTAGTGCTTTTACTAAAGTGGTGAATCATAGGGAAGTATATTAGCTTGAGTGGAAGCTATGGTAGATAATGGTAGATCTAGAGTTGAAAAATTCAATGGGTAGAATTTTGAATTATGGCAGATGCAGATGGAGGATTACTTATTTCAAAAGGATCTTCATCACCCTTTGATGGGGAATGTAGGATAACCTTTAGGTATGGATCAGGCAAATTATAATTTACTTGATAGGAAAGCACTGAGAGCCATATGGTTGTGCCTTGCATCTTCGATTGCCTTCAATATTTCAAAGGAGATGACCACATTTGGTTTGATGAATAAATTAGGGGAGTTATATGAAAAACCATCTACCTCTAATAAAATATTTTTTCATGAAAATGTTATTTAATATCAAAATATCTAAAAATGGATCTATAGCTTATCATTTGAATTATTTTAATACAGTTGTGAGTATGCTAAACTTTACTGGTATTAAATTTGAAGATGAAGTTAAGGATTTATTGATTTTGTGTTCCTTACCTAATAGTTGGGATAGCCTGGTTATGGTTTTGAGTAATGTCGTCCCCACTAAGGGAAGTTTAAAGTTTGAGAATGTTATAGGTGTGATTCTTAGTGAGGAAATGCAAAAGAAGAGCATCAAGGAATAATCTTTAGGGAATGTTTTGATGGTGGAGAATAGAGGGAGATAAAAAGATAGAAGTAAAGGAAACCATGGAAAGTCAAAGGGTTGAGGAAGATCTAAATCTAGAGCCAAGATGGTGTGTTGGCATTGTGGGAAAAGTGGACACACAAAGAAGGAATGTTGGGAACTTTTGGATAAGAAGACTAAACATGAGAAGACCAAGGAGGTAAGCATGACAATAGGTACTATTAGTCAGGATGTTTTAATTCTTTACTTGGATAATGTTTTTGAATCTTCGGTATTAGATTCAAGGGCTTATTTTCATACCACCCCACATAGGCATCATTTTACTGATTATGGTAAAGGACATTTTGGACATGTTTATCTTGGTGATGATGCACCATGTAGTATAGTAGGGAAAGGTTATGTTCAAGTAAATATGAAGAATGGGAATACATGGATACTAAAGGATGTTAGACATGTACCATAGTTAAGTTGGAATTTAATATCAGTGGGGCATTTAAATAGTGAGGGTTATTTGGTGATGTTTATAGTAAACTCTTGGAAAGTTATCGAGGGTGTTCTTATGGTTGTGAGAGGTAAGAAAGTTGGCACTTTTTTTTTGAATAGTAGTGATGATCACTATAATTTAGTTTTTGCAGATGGAGATGCAACTTTGTGAAACTACAAGCTCGGTCATATGAGTCAAAAAGGCAATGAGATCTTGAAATACACATTATCTGGATTAAAATATGTTGATTTGGACTTTTGTGATGATTATGTGTATGGGAAGTAGAAGTGAGTTAAGTTCTTAAGGGTTGGACCTACGAAGAAGGAGAATAAGTTAGAGTCGGTTCACTCAAATGTATGGGTGTTAGCTCAAGTATCTTCTATTGGTGGTTCAAATTGTTATGTTACATTTATTGATGATGCAACTAGGAAAGTTTGGGTTTATTCCATTAAGAATATATTTGATGTGTTTGAAACATTCAAGAAATGGAAAGCTTTATTTGAGAATGAAACATGTCTCAAGTTGAAATGTCTTAGGTCAGATAATAGAGGTGAGTATTGTAGCAAAGCATTTGATGATTATTGTTCACAGAATGGAATTCATAGGCAAAGGATGGTTCTAGGGATGCCATAGGAGAATGGAGTGTCAGATAAGATGAATAGGACAATCATGGAGCATGTTAGGAGTATGAGGTTACATGTAGGGCTACCCCTAATGTTTTGGGTAAAAGAAGTTAGTATATCTAATTTATAGAGAACATTCAGTACCTTTGGATGGAGGTATACCTGAGGAAGCTTGGTCTAGTAAGAAATTTAATTATTATTTTCTTAGGGTATTTATATTTGAAGCATTTATTCATGTTACCAAGAAAGATAGGACCAAGTTCGAGGCTAAGTCTGAGAGATGCACCTTTATTGGTTATGGTGAGGATAACTTTGGTTTTTAGGTTTGGAGTCTTAGAGACAAGAAAATATTCTGGTCTAGAGATGTTGTCTTTAAATAAAAATTCATGTATAAGGATTAGTTTTAGGAAGAGGAACAAAAAGAGTACACAGTGTTGGATGATATTATGAATGGTAAGGTGTCCAAGGAGATAGTTCAGGAACCTTCTATACAAGAACCCCAAACCCCTATAGTAATAAGGTCTTCAAGGGTAAGAAAAGCTCCTGAATATTTTTCCCCATCTTTGAGTTATTTTATACTTATTGATAGTGGAGAACTAGAATGTTTTAAGGAAATAATGTAGACAAATGCTAGGAAAAGTGGGAATAAGCCATGGAAGAGGAACATAGTTGTCTCATGAAGAACCAAATGTGGGATTTGGTGAAGCTACCTAAGGGAAAGATAGCATTATAGAACAAGTGGGTATACAAAATCAAAGAAGAAGATGGAGGAAGGAAAAGGTACAAGGCCTGCTTGGTGGTCAAGGGGTTTGCATAGAAGAAAAGTATTGATTTTGATGAGATTTTTTCTATTATTGTTAAGATGATTTCTATTAGAACTATGATTGGTATAGTTGTAGTAGAGGATTTGCACTTAGAATAATTAGATGTGAAGATTTAATTCCTTCATGGTGATTTGGAGGAATTATATATGGACCAGCCATAGGGTTATGAGGTCGAAGGAAAGGAGAAATTATTGTATAGAATAAAGAAGAGCTTGTATGGCCTAAAACAAGCTCCATGACAATGGTATAATAAGTTTGATAATTTTATATTGGAATAGGGTTACTCCAGGTCTCATTCTAACCATTATGTGTATGTCAAGATATTTGAGGATGGTAACTATATTATCTTATGCTTATATGTAGATGACATGTTGGTTGCAGGAAAGAACATGAAATAGATTCAAATACTCAAGAAGTAGCTTGGTGATTCCTTTTCTATGAAGGATTTGGGTCTAGGAAATCAAATATTTGATATGAGGATAAATTAGGCTAGGAAAGAGAGGAAGATGATCTTATCCTAGAAGAGTATGTGAATAAAGTTTTGGAGAGGTTTAGTATACAGGATGTTAAGCCAATTGAGACTCCTTTGGCAGGCCATTTTAGATTATCAAAGGAACAATGTCCCATGACAAAAGAAGAAAATTTAAAGATGTCCAAGATACCTTACTCATTGGTAGTTGGTATCTTGATGTATGTTATGGTTTGTACTAGTCTAGATATTTCCCATATAGTGGGAGTAATAAGTAGGTACATGAAAAATCTAGGTTATGAGCACTGGCAAGCAGTGAAGTCAATTCTTCAATATTTGAGAGGAACCATGGGTAAATCATTGTGTTTTGGTGGATTAGACACCACTTTTCATGGTTATGTGGACTTGGATAAGGCTAGGGATGATGATATTAGGAGGAGTATGATAGGTTATGTATTTACTATCAAGGATACAATGGTTAGTTGGATTTCTCATATACAAAGGTTGTGGCTTTATCAACTATAGAGGTTGAGTATGTTGTTGATATAGAGGCTAACAAGGAGATGATTTGGTTAAAATAGTTACTTAATAAGTTGGGGCATAATAAGGAAGTTGTGGGATTACATAGTGATAGTCAGAGTGTTATACATTTAGCCAAGAACTCTGCTTTCCACTCGAAGTTGAAGCACATATAATTGTGATATCATTTCATCAAGACATCTTTGGAGGATAACATGGTGAATCTAGAGAAGATACATACAATCCAGAATCTTGTGGATATGATGACCAAGGTAGTCACATTATATAAGTTTATGTTATGTTCATCTTTTGTTGGTCTTCATGGAGGAGTGTTAAATTTTGTTCAAGGTGAAATGAACTCCAAGTGGGAGATTGTTGAATGTGGAGCCCATTTTAACACCCCTAAGGTAAAAATAAAATTACTAGGGTAATTTTAACATATAATTTTTACTTTGAAAAATGGAGGGGTGTATTTTTTAGTATGCCAACCACTTCCCACATTTGTGTCACATTTTATGGAGAAGTGGGTAAGGTGTTGAGAGAATCGGGGGATTATGTTTATCTTGGGTGGTTGTAAACTCCCTTATTTGGTGGGGATATGGTTATCTCCATGGTATGGTGCATTTTTCAAGGAATTTTTGAAAGTATAAATAGGGGTGAGGGAAAACACATTAAGTATTACATTTTTCATCTCTTTTTGAGCTCTGTATTCTCTATTTGGTTGTTCTGATCAGGTTTGAGGTGTAGCTTAGCATCTCAAGAATTTTGGTGTGAATTCAGGTTAGAGAAAGTTATCTCTATGCGAGGTTTCTTGTTGAGAGTTGTTTTATAATCTTGTTTATAATATTATAGAGAGCTTCTTGGTGGATGTAGCCCACATTGGGAAAACCACATTATATCAGTGTTATGTGTGTATTTGCTTAGATCTAAATTTTTATTTCATATGTCTTTGTTGTTGTGATTTTAAGGAATAAATTCTATGTTGTATATTATTGCATAATTAATCACTTATTCCTAATAGGCACATGATGCTTATGCCTTAGAATAAATTGTTTCAAGTCATCAATTGTGAATTATTGAGGCAATTGATATTGTATGGCAAAAACCATGTGCATTGGGTGTACCTCATGATCTCCCCTTGACCAATTCAACATGTAGGTATCTAAGTCACCATTAACTAAGGGTGCAGTCTCCCATGGTAAAATACCTTCCTCAGTTCGCTCTATGTAGTCCATATTTGTCACACTTTTTTTGTACACAAAATCCATTTAGGACTTAGTTGGTTATTGCACATAAGGTGACCTACATTCATCCATTTGAAACTACAAACCTAGTGCCTTTATGATCATAGTTTTTTAGGCAAATTGTTTAGTTATTTATAACTATTATTGAGGATGCATTTCTAGTTGAAAAAAATTATATTTTATAGCTCATAGGGCATTAGACTTAGATTTTATACTCACCTTGAACTAGATATTATCCCCATATGCATATGGTGAATCTATCTCCTTGGGTATGATGTGTGGTTTTTGCTCTACTTTATTCATGGGTATAATGATGATTTTATCCCCTTGGTGTGCTTTCAACTGATTTTACATGATATTAATGGTCATCAGACCATCTAGTCTCAATTATTATCAATTAATGGAGGGTAGTGAATTTTATTAGTATTCACATCAATCACTTCAAAATCTCCTTGTAGACTTAGATTAGCCACTTTAATTTCCACATCTTCTAGTCATCCAATAGGATCTACCTTACTATAGTCTATGAGGCTTAGTATAACTGGACTATAGTTGAGTGTTGGTCATCCAATAGCTTCTCAAGTAGACTGAGGTATCATATTCACTATGATTCCAAAATTAAATACAACATTGGGTACTTCATATCCTACCAGCTCAATATCCATGTGGGAATAAATATTCCAAGGTTTCTTAGTTTTTATGTACCAAACTAACTTATAAGTATGTTACTAACTTCATTATGCATATTTCATCAAGTTATGCAAAAGATATTCAATATTATATAATATATATTCATTTCATAAAGTTATTATAAGTTTTTTAAGGTCATTCAAGGCAGTCACTACTCCCTCTTGCCTCATTATGCATAAAATCTTCCCTTACATCTATGTGTTGATGATTGTGGCATTGCCCTCCAATATAGCTTCCTATAATATATTCTAAATAACATGGGTTGTTTGGTACATCAATCCTTTTTTCATCATAGGTTTAGGATATTTATCCTATTAAATCTTGATAATTATTTGATCTTATAGTATTTCTAAATGAGGTAATCCTTACTCTGCATGTTATTGCTTTGTAACTACTTTAATGAATGCATTCTCCTTGGGGTGAAAATTTATCATGTTTACATTTTGAACAAGTTTATCTTTCCTCTAATTATCTAAAACTAGATAATCTTTAGTATGGTTTTATCCTACAATACTATGATAGACACATTACATCCACCTTTGAGGATTAATCAAGTAGTTTCATGTAAAGAAATTATACTTGCCACACAAAAAGCAAATAATTGGAAGAAAAGCTTGCCAATAATCCTTATTTTGACCTCCTTTGTATCCACCATGGTATCCCCATTTATATCATACTTTTTTTTTATAAAACCCAACCTTATGATTTTTTCCCATCAAATCCCCCTTGTTACTATAGTTAAGCATCATATCTACCATATTACCACTGAGGAGATGATGGATCCTAATTTGATTTTTGTGACTAGAGAACATAGTGTTCCAAAATGAATGGTAATGATGTTGTGGAGATAATGGTGTCTATCTAGCTAGACCCTAAGTTTGATATTATGGCAATGAAGGCATCCAACCTAGACCACCTTGTGTTGCACTAGGCATTTCTACCTCTGGGCCTGGAATTCCCTACTTCATAATAGGTATCTATATTATTATGACTGTGAATATGTTTTTAGTGATGTATTATTTTAGCTCATATAAATCAGGGAAAATCTTCTCATCATGATTTATCAACTTATAAAAATTATAATACATGATCTATGGTTTTTGGATGTATTGTTGTAGCAGGTGACATTTTGATGTCGCATGTCCTGCTACTCTACATATGTTACAAAATTTTGTTTTGATTTTAGGAAAATAATTCCTACAAAGGAATTTTTTGTCACACTCCATAAACCATTGGCCCAGCTTGGGTTTGTTTTTTCATGTAGCTCATCCATTTTCCTAATAAAAACATCTATTTTCATATTAATTTTAGAGCTAGTCGATGGAGCGTCTCCATAATCCTCAATTTTCTCTACCTAAAATGTAGCTTCTTGTGCCTCAGCCTTAGTTAGGAACTATGATTTCACAATGTGGAAAACCTAAACCTTGATTTAAATCCCTCCATAAACTAGGTATCCTTATCTGTATCTTCCAAAATGAAGTCAACTTTGTTCATTACATCTGAGAATCTATGATTGCATTCTCATAATAATTTTCCACTCCACTATCGAATCTCTTAAGATTTTAAATGGTCTAGATTGAGCACTTATTCATATTGAATTTTACAATTAATTATCCCTTAACCTATTGAATACTTAGGTAATTAACATCCCATTTATAAATAAATTCCATAGCTCGACCTGTTAAAGATATAATGAGTTCAAACTTTTTCACATCCTCAGTGGTCACTCCCTTAACCTTCCATTTCATATCATAGTTTAAAAAATATTTCTTAGGGTAAATTCCTATCATATGGTATCAAATAAATAAACATTCATATGTTCAAATACATGATTGGTGCTCTTGTGACTCCTACTATCATCTTCTACATATTAACCTTTACTGGTGTCTTAAAATTAGTGGTAAAATAGAACCCAACCTCTTATAAATTATTCTTGTCTATTGTTTTCTTAGTTTTTGTGCTACATTTACCAAATTTATTTGTGAATGATTCCAAAAAATTTCCTTTTGTCCTAACCTTTGGACTTTGTTTTCTATTTTTTGAATATAAAATGGGCTCTGGCGATGTGTACTTAGGATATGAATGATCTATGTCTTCAAAAAAATTAATCTATGATCATGAACCTATGATAATCCTATGATTTTTCATAACTTCCTCTAGAGAATATTCTTTCCCTAGTCCAAAAAATATCCTTCCTTGTATATATGATCTACCACTATCCTCTAACTATTCTACTTCTAATTTACTTTCCTCTTTCTCATCAATATGTTCCATATCCTATATATCCCAAACTTTATCCCCTTCTTTCTAGGGCCCTTCCACTCTTTGTTCCACATAATCTCCAAATTCTTAAATTTTTGTAACTTATGTATCCCCTCTTTGGGCTCCCCTCTCTTCCACATCCTCTATTTTACTCCCATTCCTCTATGTAGTTATATTTTGGTTATATTATTTATTCCACCTTCTTTATTGTCATAGTTCTCTTTCCAATCCCAGAATTTTATTCTCACTCTATTTTTATATGTCCTCCATATTATAGGTCCATGTTCAAGTTCTTATGCTTATCTATTCATCACTCACTCCTACATCACATGCACACCCATAACACCCGAAGTGACTAATCCATGTTGGTATGGGTAGGCACCATAGACTTTTCAATAACCAATATATTGATAAGAGTATTTATTCATTGAAGAAACTTTCCTCAAATGCCTCCCATAAATAGGTACATCTAATTTTGTAATATATCCATCGATGGTAGTTCTTGTCCAGTGATCAAGTCCAGTAAATTTCTAATATTTGCAAGTTTTCTAGTCTTTCTCCTAACCAAGTTGTAAATTTTGTCCTCCTTGGCCAAAAACAATAGTATTCCAATCTTAATAAGCATGTAGCTAATAATTTGAGCAACTCATACTATAAAATCTAATATATTTCACTATAAATGTGCTCATGAATAACTTCTTGTGCAGAAATCCATATTCTTATTGCTTCCTTATCTATGAAATTATGAATTCATTAATTGATCCATCCCTTAAAATATCTCTATCTTAGTAGACATTACAACATGTCTTAAGTTTTTGTGCTTACTACACCATTGTTAGTAGAGGTTCCTCAAAAACCCATTAGAACAAGTTAATACAAGGTTAGTTGTGTAGAGTGTGAATATAAATTTAACATATACAAATGAATGAAAAATAAACCAAGATATTATAGATAATTATGGTTTATTCATGAAAAATAACATAGTCTTAATGTTTATATAATCTATATAAATATTATACATGATTAAACAAATTTAGAAAAATAGAGAATAAACTGTGCATAGAACAATGATAAAAGACATTTAGTGGAAACCATTTCAGAACTTCATATTAATATCTATCACATTGGAACTATTTTACAATACAACTGAGCACTATATAGATAGATTTTATAAGACATTACCTTTCATAGTCCATCATATCATTAAGACTCTTGACATGTTTTCAAGTGTTGAATACATACAAAAAGAGATACAAAAGATAAAATAGTGTGAGTCACACACGTCTATAAATTATAATTTATGATTTGTTAGCCTTATTTGTTAATAATAATATTTATTATAGACCTTCACTTTATTTTAAATGACCCTTGCCTTTTGATTGTCTATCTTGATTTGAACATCTATGACATCTTTCTTATAATAGTCATAATGTACATATTTTGAGATAGGATACTTTCTCATTCTTGAATACTAATTTTTTACACATACTATTGGCTTCCATTTGAGCTTATATAATCACATATTCTTACTTCTAAATACTTACATAAGCACACATTGATTATTTTCCATTGAGGACCTACATATTCTTATCTCCACATATAATATTGAGCTACATTGTTGTGATATACATATGCATTGGGGCATATAGCTTGCTTTTATTTTTTCCACACTACCATTTGTTATATAAAAGAGTGAAAAAAATTGCGTTAGTCAGTTTTTGGCTTATTACAACTAGGCACAAACATGGGAAATTTTGTTTGTGCTCAACATTTTACACTCAGTTATGCCAACATCAATTCATATAAGGCATAAGCCTTATGCAGTCACCTAAAGCATAGCTAAGAAAAAATTGGGGCCTGCATTGGGCTAGTTGTACCATGGTGTAAGACCTTAATTATATGACTTGGTCAACTAAAATTAGGCTTAAGTAGATTCATAGGCATAATTCCTTCATGGGACAAGTCTAGTGGCCTATAGGTGCAAGCTTTTTACTGGACTAGTCTTATATTCATATGGGTATAGGCCTTTGTTAAACTAAGCATAGCATCTTATATGTGCTTGAAGGGTCAAGGGGTTATTTTCAGTTTAGACACTCATACTAAGCCCAAACTTATAGCAAGGGTAAGAAAACTTGGCATAAGATCTATATACTTAATCTTTATCAAGTTATGGTTGATGTCATCATTTATCAAAGGGACTATATTAACAATGTAAACCATAAGCATTCATAAACATTACTCAACATAACTAAAATGAAATTATAAAATTACACTCATTTCACATTCAAATATCAATATAAAGATGTATCAACTAGATAACATTATATGTTTACATAGCTACCTTCATCATTAATAAATTTGAAAATAGATAATATAGTTCTTAGCATCTATAATAGAGTAAATGCCTAGCTCAAACTACTTAATGACCCAGAGGCTCACAAGTGAGCTTGGGTGCTTACAAATGGAGCCTTTATAGAATTTATGCTAAGCCTAAGAATAATGGCTACTAGTTTCATTTATATAGAGAAAATTATAATTTTCTAAAGCTTCGCTACACTATTTTTGCATCCCCTACATTAACTGGTTTGAGCTCCTTTTATAGCCTTTTGGAGTAGCTCCATCAAGGTGGAATGCACATGTCGAATTGTGATGTGGAACCTTAGTGATCATCCCCACCAACTCCATCACCTTGTAAACTTTTCACTACACTCACCATGTATCACCAATCCTAGAAGATATCCTAAAGATATAAGAACTAGTTAGTTGCCTACCAACTGGTGCAAGGTATGTGTTGAACCTCTAACCAGTGCCAAAATGCCAAAATTAAATCATCATACCAAATGATTTCCTTGCAAAAATTTTAATTTCATGATGGCATGAATCATATACTTACCAAAATAAGGGGTCCAACATTACCCCATACAAAATTTCTAGTTCATCCTCAAACTAAGCTGTCAAGGTCTTTGGAGCATAAAACTTGAGCACAGTCTCCTTAAGCTTGAAGATAAAATATTAAATCCCTTAATGGTGAGATTGATTTCTTCATTGGTGTTATCTATTTCAATGGAGGTATCACTAAGTACAAGCACATCAGTCTTCTTTAGCTCCTTCTATAAAGTCATTACATTTGCCTTTTCCACACTCCCATCCAGGATTGATCCTTACTCATAGGCATTAGTCTATAAACCATAAAAGAGTGATTCTAAGTTTTTATCTTGTTCCTTAATCTAATTCATAAGTGTATTAACACTCCCCATGATTTTTACTCATTTTGACCTACTCACTGAGTATACATTCACCATCAGCTTTCCCTTCTCCTCTTTTGCCTACTTTAGGCAATCATTTATGATTGAGGATTTGTTGGAGAAAATCAATAAGATGGCATTGATTGCATATTTTCCCTCTTATATTTTCTCAAAGAGGTCTTCTACCTCTTCGATCTTACTAGGAAGTTTCTTCTGTAGCATGGTGCATGGATCTTCTTCTTCTTCTTGCACTGACTCAGGTTTGAATCTTGAGGGCATCTACTCCATTAGCACATAAATTTAATAAACCTCAGAGATGTTTGAAGTATTAGTGTTAACTAGAAGGGATGGTTTGGTTGTCTCTATGCACTCATAGATTTTTATAGCTTGAACTTAGTGGCCTGTACTTCCTCCTAGAATTCTTTATGTATTTGTTTCCATTTTCTCACCCTATCATCATTGATAATGTTTTGGCATGTAGCCTCAATGGCAATCTTGATCAATGAATTCACATAACATATTGGGTTCATGGCATGAGGGTTTATAAGGATGGAGTTATGCCCCTCCTTAGGCTCTTCTAGGCTCAAATTAGCTGCTCTAGGTGCCTCGAAGTGAGGCTCATCCATATAATGGTCAAATGAAAATGCAAGTTATTTACATGTCTTAGTTGTGGTAGCTTGGGGGGATGATGTCATACATGTAAATGTCTTTGTCATACCATACCTTATATGCCTTCTCCCTTATGCTTAGTTATATATCCTCCTTCTCGATGACATCCATCGCTATTTATTTTCCTTCCTCTTCATTAGTGCCACCACTTTATTTAACACTTTCCTTATAGGACTCACCTATTTATTCCTTAGGGATTTATTCCTCAAATTTCTCCCCCTTTATCCACTTATTCCTCTTAGGGTTTCTCAATACTCACCTCAAGGGTAATCCCTTTAGTGCTAGCATTGCCTTGTTATTGGGGTTCCTTGATTATCTCTATTTGTTTTTCTAAGGCACCAATATCATCGTCTTTTTCTTTAGACACCCCTTCACTACTTGGGCATGCCTCTTATGCAACTTATTTTTCCTTTATGTTGGGGGTGATAGGTGCTTGTTTGACTACTTTCATGGTTGGTCCTATGCATGCAAGAACCTTTTCCATTTTCTCTACCTTGGCCTCTTCCTTTTCCTTGGTAAGTTTGCATTTCTCTTTAAGCACCAATGCCTTCTCAATGTCATCCTTACTCAAGCCCATTTTTTTACACACCCTTCTCTTCTCCTCTTCTATTTTCAAAGGTGGTGTGGAGGGTTATTTATTGTATGAGGATCTTTTTAGATCCTTTGCTTCTTCAAGTGCAGTAGTTATGCCAATTTGAAGGGCCTCTTGAACATCCTTGGTGCTTGGATCTTCTTCCTCCTCTATCTATAGGATGTATGTCCCTAATCTTTCTTCTTAAGTCTTCTTTACTCTAGGCATAAGGGTCACATCATTCTCCATTTCTACCAAAGTTATAGTAGGGAACACAACTGGTTCCTCAATCTTCTTCTTATGCTTCTTGTTGGAGAAATTAATCTTTGGCATTAAGGTTACATTCTTCTTAGGATTTGGGGGTGTAATTTATTCTCTAGAGTCAGTCTTCAACTTAATTCACTCTATGATCTCTTCAAGTTTATCTCCCCTTTTATTTTGGAGAGTCTTCTCCTGCATCTTTGGCACAACCTTCCCTTACTCATTGACTAAGAGGGGGTGATCATCATCTTTTTCATAATCAACACCCTTTTTATGTGGCTTCATTTCATAATAGAGGTTGAAGATGTGCCCATTTATGATTTCTCTTTAGAGGGGATAGAGGTCCATCATGTTAGATTCATCATACTCTTCCTTTATGGCCTTGGCTTTGGGGTGCATAAACTAGTTACTCAACTTGATCTTGTCTTGATCCATAGTCTTGATTGAGATCTTCAACTATTGAAAATAGGGAATCCTCCTTAACACCACCATGATATATTTGGAAAAAAATGCATAAGGTAATTTGAGCCAACTAGACAATTTCCCATCTATGAATGCAAGGTACACTACATAGAAGTGTTGCATAATGGTAAAGGTCTTCATTCCTACCAAATGTTGGGGGAGCTCCTCAGGGATGCACCATTTAATCTCAAAGGCTTTAATGTACCTATCACACCACCCTTGCACTCTTGTCTTATACTTTTGCAATAATCTAGGTGGGTAAATGAAGTCTTGATACTTTATTTCAGGGGACTCATTATATGATGGGAACACCTAAAGGTTGTTATCATCTCCATCTAACACACTGATCTCCTCCATCATAATTAATATCAGTATATATCCCTATTTAAAGGTTTCATGTGCCTTGTGGCACTCTAACACACTATTAACAATCTCCTTAGTAATGAATTTAGAGATGTTGAAATTCAACCCATACACCATATGATGGGAAATTCACAAGTAGGTCTTACTAATGTCAAACCATTAACTACCATCACATAGTTTGGAGCTAACTAGGTGTGTCACTACCTTTATGTTGGGGTCTTGTATATCCTTGATAGGGAACATGAACCTTAACTTGTAGTAGCCTAGGAGCTTCATGAACCTCTCAACCTCCACATCATCCTCCATAATTTGGTGGATGTCTACCCCTATGCTTTGAAGCCTCATGATCCTACTGATGAATTGCATTGAGATCCACATGTGCCACCTTTTAAAGTAAAACATATCACCATGTACACATGAGAGGAGGAATTTCACCAATTCCTTTGACTTGCCAAGGTTTGGTAGCTTGAAAGGTTGGGTTGCACTGGTGGTCACCAATTTGTCTCAGATAAATATGTTAAAGAGTGCAGTGCTCACCTTTGTCTTTTTTACTATGTCAACCATCCAGTATTGGTTGAGTTTCTATATAGTTTTCCTTGTGTGGTGATTGTAATCCTTAATCTACACATGTGTGCAAAGAATACCCATTTTTTCCCCACCATAACCTTAGGGCAGAACTACATCTCTTTATAAGCAATATTTGTGCTTATTTTTAGGTCTATCACTACAGTGTTAATGCCCTCTACCAGTTGTGCCTCTTACTTCATAGTGGCTACTTATTGCCATCCTTTTTCATCTATGGTGGACTTATAATCAATCGTTCCTTACCCATTTTGAAGTAGGTGTTGTTAAATCATGGTTGGTTGATCTTTTTTAAACCCTTAATGGTGTTTTCCACTTATTCACAGTCATGAAAACTGTGACTATGTCTTTGACTCTTGAGTTTCATGTACTATTAATGGTAGCCTTAGCATTCTACAAAAAAATTATTACATTGTATTGGCCATTTTGGCCCACATAACAAGCTTATGTCTAGATAGACCAGGTTGTTCATGGATGATTAGATAGATAGGGTTATAAATGGAAGAAGTAGTCTAGGATCTCAATTTTATCATAAGGCTTTTAAGACACTTTAGGTTCACTTAAAGTGTAAATTTCCATCTGCTAAGGATAGGACCAGATTTTCATAACCACCATGGGATGCTAAGAATGCTTGGAATGGCTTAGAAGTGCATGGGATCCATTTTGGTTCTTCATTGTGTTCATTGAGACACTTGGGCCTAGTGATAGAAATTCTAAGTAGGCACTTTATTGACATCATAGTTTCCACGTGTGGACAAGCCAAGAAAAATGGTTATATGTGTTTGTTCATATTTATGCCAAGACTATATGTGCCAAGTCTTAGGTTTTCCTCTAAAGTGCATTATAAGTTATGAATATCTAATGTTAGCCTAACATCCAAATTTTGCTAAATTTCCATAGCCAATTTATAGGGAGCTCAAATAAATCCAAGTGGAAAATTTAATGATGATATATTTTACACATGCAATAGCTTCTAGAGAAATTGATCAAATGGATTTGTTTAATTTTGAGCCTATAAAATACACACCAAGTTTTGGGTCCTTCAATGAAGTACAAAAGAAGTTATACATGTGAAAAATTAGCTCCTCAGTCAGATTTCACTAAGTTTCCCATACTTAGCCAAATGAGCTAAATTTTCATGTAGGAGAAGATATGGACCAACCAACTTGAGCATTTAATATCTTCACTTGGGAATCTCCTGGAACTAGTAGATCAAATGGGTTCATTCCTTTGGACCTTGAGAACATCTCTTACAAATTTGGTGCCTCCAGTATTCTTGCACTTCAATATCCAAGCCTTCAAATTTGGTCAAAAGCATAAGACATTCATGATAACATCAAGTTTAAAGCCACTATAAAAATCCATTGGAGTCTAATTTTGACAATCTAATGGATGTCAAATACATATATAGGGATGTCAAATGACATTCGCACTAACATCAAGTTTAATCTCAAATAAGACAAATCTTATTGACATTAAATTTGATGGTTGTATGACCATCAATGATGGTCATGTGAACATCATTTGATGGGAATGAGGACATCAATTTTAAGATCTTGAACTATCCATTGGATTTGAAACAATGGGTCTCAATTGATCTAACGATCTATATTCGATCATACACTTAGATATAATGGTTAGCAGAGGTTAAAGGGTTAGCCTATCTAAAAAAAAATGTGAGCATGATAGGTGTCAAGGATTAATTCAACTAAAAGAGGATTTATGGTTCTCAGGCATTCATATTGATCAAAATTAATGGAGAAAAATGAGTCAATGTGTCAATTAGTCGAGTTAGATCTTGATAACCAATTAGAGCAAAGGCGAGCCCAAGTTTCTTGATAGAGGTTGAGAGTCCATTTTTTACCATGAATAGTAAGGTTTTGTAAGGTCCTATTAATTTAATTTAATTTATTTGAAACACCATGGAGTGATCAATATGATGCAGTCAACCATGGAGAACATAAAAGGACTACCCATGTGGCTAAATATGGACCTCTAGCTTATAAGTTGGCATCAAAGAGAAATCCTTCCCTGACTATGTTTGTTATTTCTAGTAGAAGGAGATAATATTTCAAAGGGTGTTATGAAATTAAATAATTAGACCCCAACTATGCATTTAATGGACTAGCTACTTGAAAGGGACCTTTCTCCCCACTATGCATGCCATGACAACCACTCAAGAGCAGTTTACAACAAGACATGATTCCAAATATTGGATTTGAGTTTTGTAACTACACTAATACCTAGACCTAGATATAAAGGACTTGATCCCACCAGTGTAGTTGTCATTGAACATCATTGAGAGAATAATGTAATGATACAATAGATTGGAGTGTCTTGGATCAATCAAAGGGTTTGAGTGAGCTTAATTTTTGGAGGTAGTTGTAACAAATTTTCAAATGGGTTTGATCTCATTTGATTCCATTTTGATCACAAAAGTTCCCTCTCTTTCTTCTTTCCTTATATAAATATATCCTTCGAGCTATTGTTTTAGATCCCTCAGGCTGGTATGACTAGACTCTACCAAAATTATATTCAACACCCTTTGGAGTAGTGACTAGAATATTTTAGTAGTCATTTGCTAATTTATATTTAGTGTTTTATGTTTGTTTAATATGTAAATGTGATTTTTATCTTCCTTTTATATGTATAAACTAATCCTAATTATTGGAAACTTTCTTTCCAGGTCATATAGTGTGTCTCAACATTCATCTCTCAAAGATATAGTGGACAACAAAATTTAAGTGTCTCCAATTAGACCTTATTTTCATTGCTCCCTACTTTGAGTGTATCAAATAGACCTCTATACTAAACACTATTTCATATAAACTATAGTAACCATTGCATTAACTTCTTTCATAGTTCATTAGTGTGTAAAGGATTCTAAGCTTAAGAGTGGATCTGATAAATTCTAGGTGCATCACCACCTATTAGAATAGGTTTTACTTTACAAAAAATTCTTAACTCTTTTCACCCCAACCAATTTTTAGGTTTTAAAATCAAAGGTCCAAATTATTAAATCTGAGGAGCTAGCCTCATTAAAAATCCTAGAGGTATGGTCTAGTTATAGGCATCCCATAGCCTTAGACCATTCCTATGTTAGTATAAGTATGGGTCATACCTAAATGAATTTGACCCCTATTGGGTGTTACTTGGATAGATAATAGTTCTAACACACCTATTGAAACCATTTTAAAGTGTTTTGAAGCATACTCTAAAGACATTAGTGGGCATTTGGAAGATGAAGACATCAGCAACATCATTTACAACACACCTTGATTAGAGTCAAGTATCTTTGGGAGGTTTTCAATCAACCTCAAGTTTGGAGATACTAGTGGTTTCATGGTTGTAGAGGTAATAAATTTTTTCCATGGTTTTGATTTAATTCACAAGAGCCATAGCATCCTATGAGGATGACTTATGCTCTCCACTCCCATATCCACCTTATCGTAGTCCAGATGACCCATATAATCCACATCTTCCATATCATAAAGACCATCCACCATATTTTTAGCCCCCTCCACCTCCATGACAACCTCCTCATCCTCATGACCAGTCCTATTATCAACCTTATACCCCTCGCAATCTACCTACACCAAACACTGACTATCTAAATTCAAAAATTGAGAGATTAAGAAAAGAAAGAGATAGGTTATAAGATAACCTTAGTAAAAAAGGGTTGAATGCCAAGATCTTATCCCTCACCAAAATACTCCTATAAACCAATAATGGTCAACTAAATTGGTTACCCCACCTACCTTTCTGGCCTCCTTGGTCATAGGAGATTTCTTGGTCCATAATTGTTCACATAATGACAAGGAAATTCTCGCCAGTGTTCCTAAACTAGTAGCATATACATTGAATCTAAGGTATGAACTTGTACCTGATGTTGATTTACAATGGAATGGGTCTCCCATGAAAATATTTGGCATTGTTAGAGATATTCAACTCACTCTCCATGCCTACTCCAAACTTTCAGTTGTGTAAGACCTTATTATAGCAAAATTGTTACCTCATTTTTCCTTATTTTTGGGTAATGACTTCATGACTAAGGTTGGAGTGTATTTTTTTAAGGACTTGTCTAATATGGTGTGCAAGCTTGAACATGCTGTAGAGGTGAAAATCAAGTCTGAGCCACTCTCTAAGTTCCATGTTCAGCCTCTTACCCCAACCACCCAAAAGGTAGATTGCCTTCACCTTCCTTCTCCAAAGCAATCCACTTGCGCTCAAGATCCTATACCTACTAAAGAACCTAAGCTGATACCCACATGGAATCCTTTATAGGCCATGTATCCTATTTTAATCATTCCCACCCTTGACAAGGAGGATAAAAAAGGAAAAGAAGATGTAAGATATGTTATTGATGCTTCATTTGATGTTATTCAAACACATGTTACCCCTTTTCACATCTCTCCTCAATCCCAAGAGCTTCCTAAAAGATCATTCAAGATACCTAGTTAGAAAGATACCCTGGCCAACATCAAGTATCCTGATGTTATCTACTACCCACCCACCCCCTCCCCTCTTGAAAAGAAATCAATCACACCAAAATAAGAATTGGGTCATTCAAGTAAAAGGGGCAAACTATCCAAGTTGGTAGAGGAAGGGTCAGTCATTCAAGAGATTGGAATTGATGTAGTTGTAGCTAAGTGTCAAGATCACCTTAGAGAGGACACTTCTAGTGTCTATTAAGAAGAGATTCAAATTGGTACCCCCAGTGCACTCCAATATATTAGAAGGTAAGCATGAGCAGAAATTGGGTGATAAAGGGCAGTTGAAATGTCTTAATGATGCAGATGAGGAAAGTGAAACACAAGTTGATCTTTTGCTAGGACATCAATTAGATGGCAGTATTCATAATAATTATATTTATATTGAAGTTAAAAATCCATTATATGATCGATGGCAACACTTGTTTTTGGATTTATTGGGTGAGATTGAGTGACTTAGTGTGGTAGATTTGAGTAATGAAGTTGAACAACAGGCTAACATTTTAGATAACGAAAGCAGTGAAACTTTAGAAGTGTCAACTCAAGAGGAGAATTTTATTGATTTTATTGATGATTTATCCCCCTATCCATTGATGAAGAGGATGAGAAAACCTTAGTTGATCAAGAGCCTTGTGATGACCTTGTCCAAGAGAAAGAGGTGGGTAATCAGCCTAATGTCTTATAGGTAGATGATAGAAGTAGAAAAGGATCTTATGGTTTGTACATTGATAAGATGAGATGTCATTTTGGGAAGACATAGGGTACTTCTACCTGAACCTAGATGTTCCACCACTACATCATCCAAACCCCGAAGAGGATTAACTCATCAAAGATGTTGTGATAGTTGGCCACTTGAAGTCTAAGGAATAGAATCAGTTGTAGCCCTTGATTGATGAGGTAGAGATAACATTTTTTATGCAAGGAAAAAGAGTTTGGGAAGAATATGTTTTGGTCTTGGATCCATATCTTCAAACCCTATACCTGATAATGGAGATAGGAGGCCTAGTTGCATCATCAAGGAGACATGAGTGTCTATTTATTTCCATATATAAAGAGATGCCATCAAGGAGAAGCAATCATGTTTCAAAGATCCATGTTACATCAAATAAATTCACATTTTACCCTAGAGGAAATCTTGTTACTTCAAGTTAGTTGTTCTAGGTTTGTCTTATTTAAATAAGTAGCACATGTAGCTACTCCCCTTTTCATTGTTATTTTGTAGGTTAGTGGTCCTTGTGTTGGTAGTTTAGGTTCCCCTTCTATTTTTTTTTACTCCTTTTGGTTTTTGTTTTATTTTAAGAGGTTAGAAAAATATTGGCACATCATCTAGGTTCTCCAAACATAGCAGGCATGATTCCCTATGAGTCACCAAAAATGTTGGCCATTTTGGCCCACATACCAATCTTATGTCTAGATAGACTAGGTTGTTAATGGATGAGTAGATAGACAAGGTTCTAAATGGAAGAAGTAGTCAATGATCTCAATTTTCTCACAAGGCTTTTAAGAAACTTTGGGTTCACTTAAAGTGTAAATTATCATTTGCTAAGGATAGGACCATATTTACATATCCCTCATGGGATGCCAAGAATGCTTAGAATGGCTTAAAAGTGAATGGGATCCATTTTGGTTCTTCATTGTGTTCTTTGAGACACTTGGGCGTAGTGATATAAATTTTGAGTATGCACTTTGTTGATGTCATAGTTTCCATGTGTGGATAATTCACAAAAAAATGGTCATATGGGTTTGTTCACATTTATGCCAAGATTATATGCACCAAGTCTTAAGTCCACCACCAAAGTGCATCAGAAGTTACGAAGATCTAGAGTTGGCCTCAACCAAATTTTGCTAAATTTCCACACTTAGCCAATTTGTAGGGAGCTCAAATAAATCCAAGTGGATAATTTAATGATTTTATATTTCACATATGTGATAGCTTTTAGAGGAATTGATCAAATGGGTCTATTAAATTTTGAGCTTAGAACATACATGCCAAGTTTTGAGTCCTTAGATGAAGTACAAAAGAAGTTATACATGTACAAATTTGGATCCTCAATCAAATTTCACTAAGTTTCCCATACTCAGCCAAATGAGCTATATCATCATGTAAAATTAGATATGGACCAGCCAATTTTAGCATTTAATATATTCACTTGGGAAGCTCCTATGACTAGTGGATCAAATGGGTTTATTCCTTTGGACCTTGAGAACATCTCCTTCAAATTTGGTGCCTCCATTATTATTGTGATTCAAGATCCAAGACTTCAAAGCTGGTTAAAATCATAAGATGGTCATGCTAACATCAAGTTAAAGACACTGCAAAAATACATTAGAGTCTAATTTTGACATTCTATGAGATGTCAAATACATCCATGGGGACATCTAGTGACATTCATGCTAACGTCAAGTTTAAGATCAAACAAAAAAAATCCTATTGAGATTAAATTTGATGGTCGTGTGACTATCAATGATGGTCTTGTGAACATCATTTAATGGGAGTGAGGATGTCAATTTTAAGATCATGAACTAGACGTTAGCTTTCAAACAATAGGTCCTAGTTGATATAATGGTTTGTGTTTGATTGTAAACTCAAATCTAATGATGAGCCAAGGTCAAATGGTCAGTGAATCTTAAGAGTGAATGTGGGCATGATAGGTGTCAAGGATTTGTTCAACTGGTAGAGGATCGATGGTTATCGAGTATTCACATTGATCAAAATCAATGAAACAAAATGATTTAATGTGTCATTGAGCTAAATTATATTTCAACAACCAATTAGAGTAAAGGCAAGCCCAAGATTCTTGACAAAGGTTGAGAGGATATTTCTGACCATGGATAGTAGGGTTTTACAAAGTCCTCCCAATGCCATCAAAGCTAGTTTAAATGCCATGGAGTAGTCAATATGATGTAGTCAAGCATGGAGAACATAAAGGGACCACTCATGTGGTTAAATATGGACCTATGTCTTATAATTTTGTGTCATAGAGAGATCCTTATTTGACTATGTTCATCATTTCTAGTAGAAGGAGATAATATTTTCAAAGGGTGTCATGAAGGCAAACAAGTAGACCCAAATAGTTCATCTAATAGACTAGTTTCTTGAGGACCTTTCTCCCCACTATACACAACATGAAAATCAGTCAAGAGAAGTTTGTAAAAAAACATGGTTCTAAATAATGGATTTGAGTGTTATAACTACACTGATACTTAGACCTATCTGGAAAGGATTTGATCCTACCATTGTAGCCACCATGGAGCATCATTGAGAGAATAATGTAATGATGCAACAGACTAGAGTGTCTTGGATTGAACAAAGGGTTTGAGTGAGCTTAATTTTTAGAGGTAGTTGTAATATCTTTTCAAATGTATTTGAGCTCCTTTTTTTCCCTTTTGAGTGACAAAACTCCCTCTCTATTACTTCCTACCTTATATAAATATAGCCTTTGAGCTATTGTTTTGGATCCCTTAGGCTGGTATGACTAGAATCTACCAAAATTGTATTCGACACCTTTTGGAGTAGTGAATAGAATATTTATGTAGTCATTTGCTAATCTATATTTAGTGTTTTATGTTTGTTTAATATTCAAATGTGGTTATTATCTTCCTTTTGTATGTCCAAACTCAACCTAAGTGCTAGAAACTTTCTTTGTGGGTCATATAGTGTGTCTCAACATTGATCTCTCAAATATATAATGGACAGTTGAATTTAAGTGTCTCCAACCAAACCTTATTTTCATTGCTCCCTAGTCTAAGTGTATCAAATAGACCTCTATACAAAATATTGTTGCATAGAAACTATAGTAAACATTGTATTAGCTTCTTTCATATTTTATTAGTGTGTTAATAAGTCCAAGCTTAAGAGTGGATCTGATAAATTATCGATACATCACCACCTATTATAATAGGTTTTACTTTATGAAAACTTCTTAACTCTTTTCACCCCAACCAATTTTTAGGTTTTAGAAGCAAAGGTCCAAATTATAAAATCTGAGGAGCTAACCTCATAAAAAATTCTAGAGGTCTGGTCTAGTTATAGGCATCCCATAGTCTTAGACCATTCCCATGTTAGTCTAGGTATAGGTCAGACCTAAATGAATCTAACCCCTATTGGGAACTAATTGGATAGCTAACACCCTATTCTTTCTCTATCTCTCTCCACTCACCTCCTTTCTAATTCAAAGTAGAATGCAATTTTATTGAAATTCAACCATTCTCACTTGGGGGTTTATGGATTCTTTGGTTCCTACTATGGCAGTATTTTTCTGGTTTGAGTGGCTTCAGCTCTTATTCGACTCTATGTCAAATTCTCACAAGGTTTTTAACCTTTTAAATTTTGTTGTTCACCTCTTTATACCTTAGTTTCAGCTACCTCATTAATGGTTATTGATTAATGGCATGGTAGTGCATAGATTTATTGAAATCTACTAAACCCATGAAATTTGTGAAAATATACCTCCAAATTATCATTTATTATAGATCTTGGTGCTTCCCTCATCTCAACATTAAATTTTATTAATGGTTTATTTGGTGAAGTGACAAGTGATTCAAATGGTCACTTCACATCGACTGTTGGGTGGGTACCATCTATCTAGATGATCTTTCTCTTGCACTTTTGTTCACCCTTGTGTAACCTTCACCCTTCTTATGGAAATTTGGGTGTAATGCTTCACATGTGCATAATTCAACCTCCTCAATTTAATTTTTTCTTAGTGTTTCAATCCCTTTCAATTACATCTCTCTTTCTTCATAAATTTACCTACACTTCCATGTCTCTTACTTTAGCCTTCCCTACCCCATACAAATCCTTACACTGGTCCTCTAGTGATTTATTCTCTCATCTCAATTTCTTGTGCATGAGAATCTTGTTCACCTCCCTTTCTCAAATTATACTCATAGATATCTAAACCTGGTAAACTTCATGTGCCCAAAAACTTAGGTGTCTAGCCTAAGGTGTTTAAAGAGTGTCCATGCTCAACTCACCCAACTGGATTTATGTGTGAAAGCACCAAAATAATTCTTTTATAGGCTTAAAAGTTCCATGATTATTCACCTAACACAAATGAAATAACATAAGGAAATATTTGGCTTGTGCAAAATTTTATTATGGTCAACTTAAAGTAACCAACTTATGATTGATAAGTTAGTGTTTAATGGTGCAAGCACCATCCTATTGACTATAGGGCTTCAATTTATTATTTTAAAATACCCAGGGAGTAATTCACCCATTAATGTGTGTAGCTTACATGCACCACTCTCTAATATACTTTGAATGACATAGGTTCCCATCCACCTAATATAAAATTTTCTTGGGTGTTTGAGGTACTTTGAGTCATATATCAAGACCATTGTACCTTCAATAAAAACTTTACGCTTGATGTGCTTGTCATGCCATAGTTTTTAGCACACCTTTTATATTTGTTATCTCTATCTTGCTTAGGTGTGTGTCTCATAAAAGTAATCCAAGTCTTCAAGGCATGCACTCAAATATTCTTAGTCATCTAATCAACCAATACATGTGATGTGCAATGAGGGCACTAAAAATTCCATGGGTAAAATGGCCTCTACATCAAACACCAATCAAAATGGTGTAGCCTTGTTCAGGTGTTTGTATTTAGTGCAATAAGCCCATAATATTGTTGATACATGATCATCCTAATATTTGTAACCAGTGTTATATATCTTTATGAGGTACATTCTCAATATCTTATTGAAAGCCTCAATGGTACTATTTACTTGGGGATGATAAGGAGTTATCTTATGGTGTACAACCCTATATTCAATTAGTAGGATCTGAATGGTTTTTTTATGAAGTACATGCAATGGTTATTATTCAAGTTAAGTGGGAATCCATAGTGACTAATGATATTCTCCCAAATAAACCTTGATGTAGTGGCGGCTATACAATCTTTAATCGGTGTGGCCTCGACCCACTTGGAAAAGTAATCTATGGTAGCCAAAATAAATCATGCACCTATGTGCCTCACAGTGGGAATAATAGGCCCAAAAAATTCAATGGCCCATTTTTCAAATGGTGCCTAGAAATGATGGGGATGAGAGACATCTCATCCCAATGGTATGGTTTTCCTGTATGCTGGCATATGTCACATGTTTTGGCATAATCTTTTGCATCCTGGAATAGAGTTGGCCACCATAAACCTGATTATAGTACCTTGTATGCTATAGCATCTCCAATGCAATGATATCCAATAATTCCCTCATACACCTTTTACAATATTGAGTCCCATTCATACTCTAGGACACATCGGTGTAGAACCTCATCATGGCTCAAATTATATAGTTCCTTGCCAATAAGTTGAAAAGGGGAGGCATGACTACAAGCTACTTTTTTTCCTTAGTCATCATGATCTGGGATGCAAATCTAGATGTTAGAAATGTACCAATCTCTACCAAGTCCTTAAGGATGCACTAGATCCTATAAATTTACTCGTTAAGCATATCATCTTCGATAAGCACTATCATCTCTCTAGAGTTGATGCAAGATAGATGGTCTGGGCCTAGGTTTTATTTTATAGGTTTTACTATAATATAGAATTAGAATTCTTGAAACAAAATAATCCATCAACAAAAGCACCCACGGAGAATGGGATTGTTCACTAGGTACTTAAGCACCTTGTGATTAGTGAGGAAGATGAATTGGTTCACCAACAAATATTTTTGAAACTTATATAGGGTGTAGACCATGGAAATAACCTTGCACGTAGTTTTGGTGTAGTTCTACTCTAACTTGGTTAGTTTTTTCTTATAAAATAAATGGGATGGTCCATTTTGCCTTCACTTGATTTCACCAGTATAGTGTTGATCACAATACCAAATATATCAACATAGACATGAAATGGAGTCATTTAGTCAATAAATTACAATATCATCACATTTACCAATTTGAGCTTTAGGGTCTCAAATGCATCTTCCTATATTTCACCCCAATAGAATGGGTCATCCTTTCATAAGATCTCTTCTAATGGCACCATAATTTTGGCATAGATATTTATGAACTTCTTATAGTACCCATAATATCCAAGAAAGGAGTAAACATATTTATACATTGATGGGGTCTAGATCTAAAAGATGATGGCAATCTTCACTAGATCAACCAGTAAACAATCCTTGTAGATGATGTATCTAAGTAAAGTACCAAATGGCATTAAGAAAACATACTTCTTTAGTTTCAAATAAATCTATAACTTCTTACACCTTTCAAACACAAGGCATAAGTTTTCATAGCGATCCTTCACTAATCCATACATAGTCTAGTCATCTAAGTATACTTGGAGGAATTTATGAATGAAGTCCTTGAAAGTGGTGATCACCACTCGGGAGAATACAGTTGGTGCATTTTTTAGTCCAAGGGGAATCACATTGTATGCAAAACAACCCCATCAAATTTCAAAGGTAGTTTTGGGCTTGTCGTCCTCCTTGATCTAGAATTAATGGTATCCTAAGAACCCATTAGTAAAAGTGTATATCTTTCAACCTACAATGCCATCCAATACTCAATCCATGAACAGAGATGGAAAGGCGTCAGTTACATAAACAATGTTCAATAATCTATAGTCAACACAACTCTATATTTGCCCATGTTTCTTGATGATGATGACCATGGGTCTAACCCATTCATATTCCTACATAGGGTAGATGATTTTTTCAATTAGCATATTATCGATCTCTATCTTGACCTTAGCATGATTATTGGGGTTCATCCTATAAGGTCACTTCTTAACGAGTCTTGCATCATCAACTAGTTTTATGCTCATCTTCTTAAGGGATGGGTGTGTGCCTTTCATTTATCTATAGTTATATGAGAATAAATATTGGAACTCTTTTAAGAGATTACAAATATGTGTCAGCTATGTGTCAAACCAATAGGCACCTAGAGTTGTAATATTTGTTTTCCCCTCTGAACTGATATCTACCTTAGTATTTTTTAGTGGCATGTGGTAGGGTTCATTCCTATCCTCATGTGAATACTCAAATTTTTTTCTACCTTCAGTTGTTTTTATCCAAAGATGGGTAGGGTCTTCTTCTTTAGGGGTGTTATCCTCAACTTGGCACACTTTCTTTTACCTATCAAATTCTTCCAACTCCATGCCTTTCATATTTTGTCATCTTCATCACTAAAATCACTATCAAGAGTTTGATCTTTAAATAAGGTTTAGATCACTAACCACTTTTCATCAAACATGTATTTTAGGAAATCCTCCAATATTTTAGTGTCTTCAAACACTTACCTTTGAACTACCTGTAGTGGCTCAATCAATTCAAGGTTTTGAAAAGAAAAGGAGAAGGTGTGAACAAACCACTCCTTAAGTGCATCTTAGTTGGTTGTCTCATGGTGCATCTCATTAACAATGTACCATGACCATGCCCAAGTCTTTAAGATCCTATAGAAGGCATGCACTCATAGATTCCTTAGGGCATTTTCATCGTAGACAATCCAAGTTTCTTCATAAAGGAGCATATGCGCTATAGGGTCAGAGTCTCCAAAGTAGATTGAGATGTCTAGGTCCTCATTGCTCTTAATGAATCTAGTACAAATGGTTACCTTTGAATATTTTCATGTTGGCAAGCTAGGCCTTAGCACTGCCCACCAACAAGTGGTAATTTTCTTTAATGTATACACTAATGTCCCATTCTATCCACTTATTTTAGGATGCATGATTCAAGGTTATAGACATAATCTTCCACTGGATTACTCCCTTCATATCTTGGGGTAATTGCAAGTTTTCCCTTATTAAGGTGAAACACTCTCTTCCCCTTCTTTTTGGCATAGGGGACCCACCTTTTTAAAGTATGATCAATGTGGACCTAGCCTATCTTTATTGGTTTTGGTACCTTTGCATGTACCAAGTGGAACCTTCAACTAGTAGTCTCATATGCTTCCTCAACCCATTGATCACAGGTAACATTAGTGGTGTTTGAGGATAATTTTCCATCTTCCCAAGATAGGACTCTTTGATCATTGGGATCTATCATCTTGGCACCTTACATCATGATATTATATATGTGGTTGATCTCATCCTTGATATCAATGCCCTTGACATAAGGGGTCCTTGGTCATTTGAGAGGGGTATAACTACCCTCTCTTTTCCATTTTCAAATGTCATGTAACACCTTTTAAATCACATATCTACATTATTTGCATAATACCATGGCCTTCTAAGAAGTGATGGATAGTTATCTTATTCTACTAACTTGATCACTTCAAAGTTAGTATGGAATTCAATTCCCATGATATCTACAATTTTTATCTTCAAAATCATGATAGGATATACCTACATCTTATTGGTCAAGAATATTACATGAGGGTAAAGCCTCAAGGTTGGCGTATCCATTTTTTCCCAGGTATTCTTGATCAAGATGTTGACCTTGGTGCCTATGTCTACAAGGACCTCAGAGACAAACCATCCATCAATAGTGGCATCCATGAGGAATTATAGGTCATACTCTACATTTTTTGTATGTCAAAATTTTAATACCCTCTCCATGTATGGTGCAATGATCTCAACTTGATTTTTTCCCACATGTTCTAGGAGTAAGTTCTTCAATAGTGATAACATTCCCTCTATTTGCAAGAGGTGTAGGATCTTAGTTAATTCTTGTATCTCAACTTCTTAGCTATCAAGTTTATTTTAAGAGGTAATATCCTATACTTCTATGTCTTTCACTAATTAGAGCTCCCCTTGCAAGTTTTGGATTACACTTATGGCCTAATGTAATACATCCTTTGGATGCACTAGGTCTAGGTAAGATGTAGCTTTAGGTTTAGGCTGTGTTATATGCTCAGTGTAACCCTTATCCCCATATTCTAAGCATAACTTAGGTAGGGTTGAAACTAGTGGATGAGTGGTGAATCCACTATTAGTAGTCTCAGATACCTTAACTATCTCTATGTGGGTTGATTACACCTTTAGGGTCTATTTTTTCATTTTTAGCTCATGTCTGATCATTTCTACACCCTTGCCTGTGCCTGGCCTACCTTGGGTCAACTTTTTTTACAATTTGAGGCATTCTTAAACCTTATAGGACCCTAAAAAATATCCACATATGGGATGTGTAGGGTATTCATGCAGATAATGCTCTTTCAAACCATACTTATAACATGATCATGGTGGGAACTTTCCATCATCGCATCCTCCACCTCACCCTATAACACCTTATTCCATCCAAAATCATGTATTTATTTGACCATAGCCTTCATTTCCTTAGTTATCCTACCCTCTAACTACTATGATGGCCTATTGTGTGCCTTTTTCCATGTTCTTGCACATTTTTTTAATCACTCGATAATCAATAGTGGTATGGGTGTAAGCATCACACAACTAATAATAAATGGTTGTGTTAACTTGGCTATCACATTTCAACAAAGGGTAGTTGTGTATGTCATGCACCTCTTAATATACTTTGATGCTTAGAAGTAAAGTATGCACATTCCTTCATGGGTAGTTAGTCCTATTATGGACTTCTATTTTACATTCGATGCACCATAGTCCACTTTGAGCATCATATGATGAGCTAGTAGTGAGATTTTGGAGTTGGGAGGCCATAGATGTAATTTATGCCTCCATAAATGGGTTGATCCTAGTATATACACTTCCAAATACCTAAACTCTAAGCATAGATTCAAGTGCTTCATGAGGATATATAAAATTATTCATGGAAAGTGATCTTTAAAATGGTACTAAAAACCCTCTAATAAACCACTGTGCATGTTGGGAAGGGTGAATATCATAAGAGAGCTTTGATAGGAGAGTCTTGAATGTTGCATAATATAGTCACATGATTTTTGAGAGTCCTTATGTAATATTTTTTAGCACAATGATGGTCTATTGTTCAAACTTTAGAATGTCAAATTCCTTTAGGAATGCATCCTTTAGGATATCATAATCAACCATGGCCTAGTTAGGGTCAAATTTCATATACCAAGTGTGGGCATGATCAAGTAGAGTGGTCATAAACTAGGTCACCTTTTGTTCTGATTAAGTTATGCCTCATGTGCACCACTATAGTTCACACTTTAGCACATACTCTGTAGTATTCTCCATGTCATTATATTCTAACAAGTGCATGGCCATTTCATAGTAGATTTATTATGGGGGAAAGTTGGGATCTAAGGTGTTTGTCCCCCCAGCATCTATCTTTATGGTGGTCCTCTAATGCCTTTAACCTTTAATTTATGCATTAGTCCCATCATTACTACTGGTATAGTTGATGTTGATGGCATTGTGTTACTTACTTGTCATGTTAGACCACTTCCTATGGTATGTTGCCCACTTTGCATTGCTGACATAAGTTGAGTTGATATGCTTGTGCTTAAGTTCTATTATGGTCAACTAGCACCCAAAGGTCTAGGGGTAGTTATACTCACCTCTTTGTATGGAATAATCTATTCAATCATAAATTTTCACTCCAAGTCTATAAAACATCTAAGATCTATGTCGACAACAGGGTCAATTATTACTTTTTTACTTTCTTCAAGTAGGGGATCCAATGCATGATCATGAGTCATAAGTTCAAAGGGTAGGCACAAAAATTTTATCTTCAATCATGAAATCCTGTAGGAACCCAAATAATTATACACCTATCAAGTGTTGAACTTAATCCATCGCTTCATTATATCTCTCATCTTCATGTTGTTGTATCTCAAAAGATCCTTCCCCATGCCCTTTCCACTCACTATGGGTTTTCTCAACACTTTCAGGTTCTAGATATTCCATCAGTCTGCATTGTCTCTTATTATAGGTCTATCTTCTGAGCTCTTGGGTGTTAATCTACTCATCCCCTTCCATTACACTTCACCTACACATCCCCTTTTCCCCCTTTGTGTTGCTCACATGTGAAATGACTTTATTCTTCCATCCCCAAATTTTCAAAGCCATAATCCACCATTATATTTTTTAGATCTATATCAAATTCCTTCATAAATTTTCCTCTAGGGTCCTAAAAAACTTGGTACTCTACTTCCTCAAAAAATGAGTATGTTGAGACTACAAACTCGAGTATGTAGTTATTCAGTGCTCCTTGCCACCATTTATCCATTATTCTAGTCCAAGTGGCATCTAGGGTCTCAAGCCTCATTAGGCACTCCCTTTTCTACTCAACATTATTTATAGCTTCTTCTTATGTGGGTTAAATATGTATCCAACAATCGATACACATACTCAAGAAACTCATATAAAAATACTTCATATATAGAATCATATAGGTGGTCCTAAACCTTTCTTGGATTATATCCCTTGTAGGTTGGATGCTTAAATGCAAAGATATCTTATACCTATTATAGTAAATGCTTGTTGTTTTTGAAGAAGAGTTGGTACATTGTTCTTTCACACCATTATAATAATAAAATTCAACATGGGTCCCAATAATGGAACCAAATTATTGTAGAAAAGGGTGCACAAAGTTGTCTTCATTAGTTCTTAGCTTAATATAACTAGGTGTAAACATGGGATATTCCCTTTACACTCAAAATTTTACACTCAACTATGCTAACATCAATTCACATAAGTCATAGGCCTTATGCACTCACTCAAAGTGCAGCTAAGAAAGAATTAGGGCTTGCATTGGGCTAGTTATGTCATGGAATAAGACTTCAATTAAAGGACTTGGTCAACTCAAATAAGGCTTAAGTAGATTCATAGGTGCAAGTCCTTCATGGGTCAAGTCTAGTGGAATATAGGCATAAACCTTTTAGTAGACTAGTCTTAGATTCATATGGGTACTTAAACTAATCCTAGTGTCATATCAACACTTGAAGGGTCAAGGGGATACTTTTAGTTTAAGCATTCATACTAGGCTCGAGCTTCTAGCAAGGGTAAGAACACTTGGCATGAGATCTATATACTTAATCTTTATATAAGTTATGATTGATATCATCCTTTATTATAGGGACTCCATTAACGATGTAACCCATAAGCATTCATAAACATTACTTAATAAAACTGAAATAAAATTATAACATTACTCTCATTTCACATTCAAATAGCCATATAAAGATGTATAAACTAGATAAAATTATATGTTAACATATAAACCTTCATCATTAATAAATTTTAAAATAGAGAATATAGTTCATGGCATCTAGAACAAGGCAAATGCCTAGTTCAAACTACTTAATGATCTAGAGGCTCATAGGAGAGCTTGGGTACTTACAAATGGAACCTTCATGATGTCCATGATAATCCTAATACTAATGGATTTTGATTTCATTCATACAAATCAAATTCCAATTTTTCAGAGCTTCATGACACTATTTTTTCATCCCTTGCATCAACTAGTTCAAGCTCCTTTTATAGCCTTCTGGAGCAGCTCTGCTAGGGTGAAATGTGCACGCTAAGTGCCTATTTAAATCCTTGGTGATCATTCACACCATCTCCATCACCTTGAAAAATTTGTGTTGTAGTTTCCATATATCACCAATCCTGAAAGATGCCTTGAAGATTCAAGAACCAGTTAGTCACCTGTCAGCTGTCACAAGGTATGTGTTGAACCCTCTAGCTAGTGCCAAAATGCCAAAAACTTAATTATCATTCCAAATGATTGCCTTATGACTATGTAGATATTATGTTTGTATTAATCTTGTAATTACCTAAATAAGGGGCCTAACACCATTCTATCACATTTAGTGCAATTATACCTTGATATATGTTGCATATTATATGAATCCCTCTCATTCTTCTATTTTTGAAGCTTTTCTATTTTACCATGCATATATATATATATATATGTCAAAAACAAAATAAAAATTCAAATATGTCAAAAATTTAAAAACATTCAAAAATTTCTCAAAAACTCAAAATTTAGGTTTTGAGCATGACATAACTTTCTAGATTACTTCTTTACATATGTTATTTATCACATATTTTTCTAGATAGATTTTTTTTTTTTAATACACATGAATTTCATGAGGTATATGAGTGTTATTTAGGACATACATCTTATACATGGATTCCTAGATGTTGTAAATCCCTTCTACCTAGTGATCATGCCTATGCTAAGGGCATCTAATTCTATAAGTTACATTATCATAAGTTATATCTATATATGACCTCTCTACCATGTTTATATAAATATATTACAATATTTTTTGTATTTACTTATACATTACATTGTTTAGGATAGTTTTACTTATTTTATGCTCCTTTGATATTCTTATTTTCTTGCATGATAGGCTAGACATTTTTTGCTTAGTATGTGTGGCCACTTGGCCTTGTGTGTGTGACATAGTTATGTCTATTATTTTTGACATTTATTAATTTCCTTTGTGTGTGTAACTTGGACATGTTTGTTGCAACATGTTCATGTTTTTATATGTGGTCATTGGCCTTATATCTAATATTGTGTGACATTACATGTTATGCTTGTTGAGCTTGATTAGTGGTTCCATGATTCATATCATGAACTTTTACTACAGAGTCTTATTCATAGATGGTTACTTTACTACATGTTTCATTATTATATCTATCTAGAAATGGTACTTATATGCCTCATGCTACATATGTTTCAATCATGCTTTAATGATAATTACATTATTATCATGACCAGCTCTCCACATGTTGACATGATGATACATGATTATATATTTATCACATAATATAGATAACTCTTCTTTTAAAATGATTGAATTGTAGGCTTCCTTCATTTTAAAATTAGAGAATTATAGTGGGCTTTTCTTATATATTCAAGCCTTTATGAGCAGAAAAATCAAGTTTTATGACTGAATAGAGGTTTCAAATATTCAAATTTCAAAAATAAATATTTTATGATAGAGTACAAGTTAAAAGATTCAAATTAATTTATAAATCAGACACATGACATATATTTAAACATTGATATAGATTATGGGGTCATATGGCATGCATATGTACTCACTTTACAAATACATAAGTATATAATCATACACACTTAGATGCATATGTATGGGAATATGCAAAATAATTACAAGAACAAGAGTTACAAGTTTCACATATAATTACAATTGAGTGTATAGAGGCATGGCATTCTATCTCATTTGAAACATATTCAAAATGAAATATATTGGTTCATGTGCATATGCACTATAGTTAAATTTATAGGTTCAATGGCAAATGGTTGTTATTTGAATTTAAATATATTGACATTGAGGTCATGATGGGGGCATGAATATTCTTCATTATCTTTCAATCATGCAAATAGAATCTATGTCCATATACAATGGTGGTATTATTTTTATTACTAGTAATGTATGTTTGATCATAGTGACACTCAATGGCCATGGCATTAATTCTATCAAGCCCATTATGTGGTTTTACCTTTTTATTATAGGTGGTGTATGTTCCAGTCTAGTGACACTCGACTACCTTGACATCACTTCTAGAAAACCCATCACAATTCCACCTTCTTCTAGATTAGTCAATTGGGTATTTATCCCATTCAAGAGTTGGACTATGCATCTTTCCAACTCAATGGCTTAGTTATTCAAAATTTGGACTTGATCACTATCAATTTGACAATGGTTCAAACATGAGGAACCATCTCTCCAATTGCATTGATAAGGGGGCACATTTATCTAATGCTTCATTATATTTTATAGGTTACATGGAAATATGGTTTCATCTTTATACAAGTGTGTTCCTTCCTTGCTCTCTTTTCATTTTCAAATTTCAAAGATAGGCATTGATTACTTCATTTGTTGTTGCAGGGTTTGGTAAAATGAATGCTTTGAACAATTAGAATTTCCTATCAAAATACAAAGTGTCTTGTACACACATAAGCATATTTTTATCTTTTTCTCTAGAAATTTCATTACTAGAATAAATTAGAGGGAAAGAAATGTAAATACCTAAATCTAGTCACCTATGTTTTTCAATGTTAATTATTGACACTTCTTGAACCACTTGACTTATACTCAAATACATGACTCTCATTAACCTTTCCTCTAGCCATGTGTGTGTGTGTGTGTGTGTGTGTGTGTGTGTGTGTGTGTGTGTGTGTGTGTGTGTGTGTGTGTGTGTGTGTGTGTGTGTGTGTGTGTGTGTGTGTGTGTGTGTGTGTGTGTGTTGTGGGGAGGGGGAGGGGGCTTGACACCTTTATTCACCATCACTACTACTTATAAATTCTTAATTCAATGCTTAAATTTCTTTATAACACTCTCATACTACTCCCCACCTCAATCTAATTATCCATGCTTTTGTAGGGTAGGTCTGCACCATGCATGCAATAGACCTATCCACCTAGTGTAGCCTTGTCATGTGCCATTTAATGACTAGTTTCAAAAATTCAAAATATTTATTTGGATCATGCTACACATTATTCAAGTTAACTAGAGTAAATTATTCAATTGCACTCCTATAAATATAAATCAAAGGCCATTTATTAGTCCTAGCTTGACACTATCTATTGAGCACTTATACACTACTACACATTGATTAAAAATTTCCTATTCTTACCTAATTCAAGATCATTCACTAGGAACAGTCAAAAGACAAGTTTGAATCATTTCAAATCAAATCAAGAGCTAACATTGTCAAGTATCAATGCCATATTTAAATTTCTATACATATAATCAAGGATCATAATTATAAAATCACACTACGTATGAGAACTATGTGTGACTTTATTCCCTCCTTAGAGTATTTAGATAAGTAGGTAGTGGTAAATCATCAATGGGGATGATTGGGCTCAGCTCAATGCATTACATTTCTCTTTTTTGTATGTTTCTAACTCTCACAAGTACCCTTATGGTTTCCAAGAAAAAAATAAGGAAAGCATAGGTTTTTTCATGACATCTAAAAATCACAATATCTCATCCTTCTTATTAGAAATAGGCATAAGTGGCATAACAATCACAATCAAAGTAAACAAGTTTGTAGTCAACAGACATGGCTAACCTACACTATTATCTTGGCAGTGTAGACCTATCTAGATATAAGTAGAGACTCTATTCTTGAACTTAAATGATCATAGACCTATGTTGGTTTGTTTTAGATGACTGGACCTAATCTTTGACGAGCATAATCTACCAGTATAATCTTAAAATCTAAGATAAGTTTCCTTCTTCTTAGTGTTTTCAAAAAATAAAAAAAATAATATATCTAGAAAGTTACAGTCATAATTAATATAAAATTGTATATATTTAGCATTTTTATTTATTCAAAGTTTTATAGTTGTTAACCCTATTAAATCAAAAATAGGGTAAAACACCTAGTAAACCAAACACCATAAAAAATGTGCAAGTTTGGGCTCAAGCTCAAATTTTCATATATAATTTTTTTGAAAGAGCCATGTTCAAAATGAAAAACTAAATCCCCTTGACTATTTACTTATTTATATTTGAGGAGAACAAATTGACAATTCAATATATCACCCAAAGAATGTATTTCTTGAAAGGCATGTCATAATTCCAATGTCAATGTCTCCACTAAGAAATCAATAGTTGAATACCAAACTTATGCATCATAACAGCAAGTATGATCTCTTGAATACAAACAAAGGAAGGAAAATTAAAGATAAAAGCTTTAATCTTCCTTTATAATATAGGCTAGTGACTCTAGTCTCTAGGGGTGACAAGATCATGAATAATGTGATTGCCTTTCCTGAAAAACATGAGAGCTTTGATAAATGGAGCCTCAACCAAAGGAAAATTGGTGTTTTTTTATGATTGGGGACCACAAAATATTATGGTCATTACAATATAGGTTCATTATAAACCCATTTATATCTAAATCAATAAATTATTTAACCATCTTAAAAGGTTTCCAAATGTGGGAAATAAAATAGCCTTCAATTTTAAAAGGGGCCAACATAATGAGTGCATGGAAACCAACTCCATTACAATCCTTATTGTTGAAAGTAAAGATAACATAGACATAATTTCTAAGAAATATTTTCAAATATTATAGTTCCTTAATAGATGTAACGATATACTTATCAGAAAGAGTAGTTCTCCATATGTGGACATCAATGATGCCCATGCCTCCTTTATCTTGTGGAAGGCAAAAAAATACCCAAGGATATTTGCAAAAATTGTTAGTTTTTTTGCATTGGCCCACATGAAATCATGGATTAGCTTGGTGATATTTTCATAGGTAGATTTATAATGTGTTTATCAAGACTAGTAGTAGACATGAGTGGCATCAACCACCTTGGTCTAGATATAGAACTTACTAGTGAAAGATAATGGCTTGGTAATCCAATAATAAATTTTATTCTCCACCTATTGTAGAACATACAAGCACAAGGAGGATGATGAGATTTAAAATCAAAGGGAATTCCAAGTAACTTAAATATTCCCTCATTTTCAATCCATTTCAAATTAAATTTTTCAATCCAATCATGTATATGCAACATACTCTACCTATAACATTGAGTCTTATTTCACTTATTTACCCTTTTTATGTTTTGGATGAGGGTTAAAGGGTAGAGTAGTCTATACACAAGGATGAATAAAATTATTCTAAATTATTCCAATTAATTGAAAACTTAGATAAATGAATAGTATGAATTAAAATGATGAGTTATTATAAATATAAAAAGTACATTCAAAATAGTAATTTACTTGCATAAACACTAAGAAGAGATAATACTTAGCTTATCTACAAATGCATAGGTAGATCTAAGATATGTAGAGATGGAAATAGGTGGGAACAATATTAGGATCCAATCATCAGATTATATAAATATTGTTTCTTAAGGCTTAGACACTTGCATCATCTTTGGAAGACTTGTGTCAATGCAGGTGTCTTATAATCGATAGAATTGTCCAATATAAAATACTCAATGTATTATGGAGCAACCACCTAGAGATTTCTAATTTTTATTTCACCTTTCTGTTGATATCTTTTATTCACTTGCATAAGTTATATATGATTTTTTATAAATCAAATTTTATCTCTTCACCCTATGTATTTTTACCTTGCCAAAAATGGGTTAGTGGGATCACGAAGTCAAGCTAACTTAAAGGACCCCTTTTCTAATAAGTGTTTCCTACATATCCACTACTCTGAAGAGGGCCTCAAATCTGTATTTCTCCCCTAAGTGTTGGTGTATGATTATATTTTTAAACTATGAATCAAAACTATTATAAATAGCAAATTTAATCCAAAATCACAATAACATCAAAAAGAGATAAATGTAGGAATAATCAAAAATTTAGGAATAAATCATTACCATCACCTTGTTCCTAGTAGCTTCCTTCCAAGATTATCCAACCAATTCTAATGCTATTTGACTTTTATGTGGATTGCTTGATAATGGCTTCAAGATGGCTTTAATGGATTATTTTGATGCTTGAATGGATTGTAAGAGTGTGTGAGTACTTTAGATGGTTGGTATGAGGATACAAGGAAGGATTATGGACTTTCTAATTAGCTTATCCATACTCTAAAAAATGGCTATTTATAGGCTGATGGAGGAAGTTTTGGAGGACTTTTTAATTATTTTAGAAGTTTCTAGTTTGGAGAATTTTAGAGAGGGTTCTCTAGATCTAGAGACTTCTAGGTTAGATTAAGGGATAATAGGGATTAGATATATATTTAATGAGGTTTAATTCTCATATGGATGTAGGAAATACTAGGGTGGTAGGTTGGCTAGGGTGGTAGTTAGAATAAATATGAATTTTTAATTTGCAAGAGGGCTAATGGGTAGTTAATGAAGTAGAATTAGTAGTTAAGTGGGATGTTAGTGGGATAATGAGGTGATTAATTAGTCATGGGGGTGTAAAAAGGCTATTAGGATGTAGTAAATGTTAAATAGAAAATAATATTTTAATTAATTAACTAGGATTATGGTTATAGGATAAGTTAGTAGGAAGAATATAATAATTAGAGCGACTGAATTTAGATGAATACAGTTGGATTATGTGTGTATAAGGGTGAAATATATTATATGTGAGGGCATGAAATTATCTATCTTGTAACTTGAAAAATATTTCTCATGGGTTGCTCTTTGAATGCTTAAGACCTATAATATGATTTCTCCTATGATTGATATATAAAAATGGAATAATATGGTAGTTTTAAATGCTTGAAAGGTGATTTTCTAGATGTGTGCTTGGTAATATTTTGAATATATCTTGGTTATCATGAATGGTATTTTTTTTATATTTATACCACTCCTTTTGAAAATATCTCATGGAAGGGTTGGATAAAATAAATGGGCTGACCTATAAGCATTGAAAGATTCAAAAATTAGATGACTGTTGAGGTAGAAACACTAGATAAGAATTTGGACACTTGCATCAACGCAAGTATCTAACATGCTAGGAAGTTGTTGAGGATTTAAAATTGACATTAAAGGATATATATCAATTTTTAATATTTTTTATTATATATAAGATCTAGGTCATCAGAATGATAGGGTCAGACTATAAGATAAAAAATTAGGCACAATGAGATGGGAAATATAGACCTTTTAATAATATGAAGGTATATAATTGAAGGGTAGAGTCCTGGTAGGTATTTTTTAAGTATATAATACCAATACGCTATATAAATCAGATTTTAGTATCTACATTTAACCCTCTTTTAATATAGTAATGCATAAAGATGAAAAGACTAGTTTAAAAAAAAGAAATGCATACCTTAGTACTTTGACTTGGTAAATATGCTTCCTTATGAAGCATTGGAGTTGAGAGGGGTTAAAATATGAAACTTGGAGATTTGAAGAGGGATATTTGAATTTAATTACTCCCCTAATCCATTACAAAGGTAAATTTTGGCATGGCCATGCAGATCATTGAATCTCAATCCCATAACACAAGTGATAGTATAATCAAATCAAAGTTAAGTGGTATAACTAAATAAAATTGAAAAATGGAATTAATGTTATGCCATTGAGGTCATTGAATCTCAACCACATTACTAAAAGGATCCAACTTCTGTAGATAGAAAAAGCTCAAAATAGTGCTTCTTGGTAAATAAATTTGAATAAGTTTGAATATGTATTTGTAATTTTTGGTGCACTTACATGGTAGATATACCTATAATGCATCTCAAGCTAAATTATTTGTCAAAATGTAACCCATACTCTATAACTGTGTATAATATCTGTCACAAATCTTAAAAACATTGTCCCAAATATGTAGAAATTGGTGCAATGTGTATAAGATTTTGACCCAAGTGTATATTTGAATCATGTAAATTGTATTAAATGTTATCAACTATGTAAACTATGTATGTGTGGATTAATGTTTCTATGACATACCCCCACTATTATCCCTTCCTTTTGAGGTGAGGGTAATGAAATCTAGTAGTTACCTTACTCAAAAGGGTACGATAACTATTTAATTTGCACATGAATCATGTAGCATATATAAGTATCATGTATAAGTAAATATCAATGAAGCTCATAGTATGTAATCACAACAAGCCCTAAGATGCATGATATGGATCATGATAATGTATAGAAAGTAACATTATAAGCTCAACAAACAATCAAGCACAGATATAAGATCACTCAATGGCACAAAAAAGGGGTCTAAGGATATTGTAAACAAGAGGCATATTCAAATGTCACACACTCAAATGAATGACATATTAAAATATACATAAATGACATATTAATTTATTCATATTCAAAAGAAAGAAACATATAATGGCACAAGGGCCAATAAGCAAGGAACATATTCAAATGTGCCATAATAAATAAAATAACAAGCAAGAAAAATACACTCAAGTAAATGACAATGTGAATAAATGAAGTATAATCAAAGAGAATAAACATATCATGTTAGTCCCTACTTATATGTGTTAGAAAAAATGTCATGTATCATAGCATATCAAGTACACTGTGAAATATGTAAGAATGAGCATCGGCGTGTACAAGAATCAGTATATAATCTCAACATGATAATGTAAAGGTGATCATAAATAATATAACCTATGTCAATTGTGATCAAGGAAGCAAATGTCCCCAGCATAGTGTGCCACGTGGGAATAGGAAAGGTCCCACATTTTTATGCACATGTATCATGTATCTAGTTTATGCTTGTATCACACTCAGGTATGCATAAAACATATGTGTCTATAGAAAATAAATGATATGTTATCTACTAACATAAATTAAATAACATAGATATCAAGGAGATAATAAACATGTGAATGTTGAATATTTTTAAATTTTTTAATTTATTTTAATGTTTTTGTATTTTATTAAATATTTGAATCTTTTGAATTTTTTTTAGAATATTTGATAATAAAAAAACTATCCTATGATCCCATCCAATGGATACTCATAGGTATCTCTAAACTTGTAATATGGTATATCAAACTGGTGATACTACCAAAGAGCATGTATAAGTGTCATATCTAAAACAATAGAATTTTTGGTACTCTGTGTATATCTCATAAGACTATATGGTAATGAAGAAGTAACAAAAGTATTAGGGGTTCATGGAACCCATTATTTAGTCTTTTATGGTTTCCTTGGTGCATTTGTAATTAGAGCATGTTTATGTGTTCTTATCAATTGGGTAGACCTATGTAGGTGTAGATGAGAAATCCATGAAATCCACTATGTATCACTGGGGTAATGATATCATAAGTATGGGTTGGATATTAAATGGAATTTCATGATTCTTACCCTTTTGCATATGATTAACCTTAGCATGTTGTATAGTTAGTTGTCTGGGAATAAACTTCTCTTGTTCAAGTAGATGTTCATATGGAACTATGTAAATTGTGACTACCCTATTGGTATGAATGTATTTAATAACCCATTAATTATGTAAGGTCATCCAAATAACATATCAAAGAATTTTGTATATGGAATAACTAAAAAATTAGTAATGCCATGTGTTGGACAAACTTATAAAGGTAAATCAATCTCATTATTAATGTGTTTTGATGTCCCACCAAATGATCTAACCATTTTGGTTAAAGGGTATAAATCATCATGTGTATATATCAAATGTGTAGGTAATGTCATGGTACATACATTATCACTATAAATATTATCCATCATAACACTATGTATAGGTCAATTATCAAGGCAGTCTCAAATAAATAATGAATGAATATTTAAGTCATCATCCACAATTTCACTATCATCAAATGTAATAAAAGGTCTCTAAGCCATAGTAATTAACCCTTTTTAGATTTAAGGGTTTAAAAGGAATAATATACTCAAGAGTGGACCAAACTATTCCTAAATCAGACCAATTAAATAATTCAATTTATGATATTCAAATTCAATGTTTAATTATGGAAGATGCAAAATATAAAAATTACAATTCCTAATAGTATTTTGATTGCATATTCATAAAGAAAAAATAATACTTAGATTATGTAATGACATGTAGATGGATCTAAGATTTATAGTGTGGAAATATGTTCGTTGATGTTCAAGAACTAGTCATCATATTTTTGAATATTATTTTTAACTGCTTGGATAAAAAAATCAATTTGTGGACACTTGCATCAATGTTACTATCTAAATCTCAACACAATTATACTATAAAGAATGTTTATTTTATTAATATGTGACCACCTAGGAATTTAAAAGTTCTTTGTCACCTTTCATTTGATGTATTTATATCTTGTACACAGTCTCTATATCATTATTTATAGCTCAAATCCTAGTTATTCACCTTAGGTTAGGTTACCCTACCACAAATAGGTTAGTGGGATCACAGTGTCAAGCTGACCTCATATACCTCTCTATCAATGAGTGTTGCCTACATAACCAATACTCTGAGGAGGGCCTCATATTTATGTAGTTCTCCCCAATGTGTTGGTATATGTGTGAACAATAGTATAGAATTCTATATACATGTGCATGTAATGATGTATCTTGAAACTTGACAAATATGGCTCATGGGTTGCTCTTTGAGTGTTAAAACATGTAGTATGATTACACCTATGATTGATATATAAATAAGGATGAATAAGGTATAATAACTTAGTTTTAAAATTTTATATTCAGTAGTACATCTAAGATTAAGATGGGATTGCTTGATATTCGAATAAATCAGCTTTAACTTTTATTTATACTAGTTGTTTTGAAATGATCCTCACATAAGGGTTAATGACATTCTTAGACTAGATGGTACACATTAAAATATTTTAAAATATAATTACATAGGATTAGGGATAGTATAATTGACACTAATAACCCATCCTAAATGTAATTATCTAGGAAGGATGAAAGTTGTTGAGGTTTTGTAATTGATAATGAAGGATATATCACACATTTTAGGCATTATGTGGTTATAAGTGATCTAGATAATCAGAGTAATCAAGGTTAGACTAATAAATAAGTAATTAAACCCAATGACATGGTGAATGTGATACTTTTGGTTGTAAATAAGGTCAAATTAAAGGGTATAGCCTTGAGATATATTTTTCAAGTATACAAGACTAATTTAATATATAAATTCATATTTAAGTATTTATACATAGGAGGTATTGTGCATGTATGAGTGCCAATAATCCAATTTAATGGGTTCCCATATTGTGATGGAGGAGGATATGCATTATATTCCATTTGAAATTTTTGATTTTTCTTAAAATGAACTTGAAATGGATATTAAATATCTTCTGGTTTTGATGGTCACCAAGTTGTGACCCTAAATCTTTTGGAGTATCATCAAAGGTAGGTTTTTAGTTATCAAGAAGATATTGGATCTTATGTTTTATCAGAACATTTGTTTGTAAAATACCTTGGTCCTTAGTGATAATCATAATAGTCATTAGCATCATATCCTTTTGGTTGAGTTCAACTCATATCAACCTATATAGGAGGGAGAGATGTGAGATGACACTCCATAAGATTTTTAAGTAACAAAGCTAGAGACTTAGGTAATAATGTAAATTGTCTCTTAGGTACATTAGATAAGATGAGCCTATTAGATTATTATGATACTACATTAATCATTATGTTTGATTCCTTTTTAGGTTCTATAAGTCTTACGTTGTAGCTTGGAATGATATAAAACTTGGTAGTAGATGTAGTCGGTGTGTTTGCTAGATAATTAAGGTTATTCAAGGAAATAAGTTACATTTCATGATCTCAAACAATATGGCATAAGTCATCAAAAGATTTAAACTTATTGAAAACAATGGACTCATGTAATGTGTCAAGGAAACTTTACTTAAAGATGTCTTGAAGTTATTTATCTATCATTGGATTTGTCATTTTGGCTAACATTATTTTGCACCACAAACATATTCATTGTTAGGTTCATCAGTTCCTTATTTGATCTTAGAAATTTGTGCATATGACATGTTTTTAGTGATTTTGATAGAGAAATGTGTTAATATTAATCTACTATAGGTTTAAATGTTTTAACTAATCGAATTAACAAATCATAGAACCATCATGAAGCATATTCTTTTAGGCTCCTTAGAAATACTTTTTCCAAAAGTTTATCATTGTAGGCATAATCAAGACATATTACATAGAAAGATCCAAGATTTTTGGGATCACCCTTACCATCATAAAATCTAAATTTGGGTGCAAAAAACTAACTAGAAAAGGGTGTATATATATTTCATGCTCTATAGGATTATGTAATACATCTTTTGAATCAATAGCATGAGGCAATTTCAAAACATTTTTTTAAATTTTTGGTAACCTTAACTTCCAAAAAATTTATAACTTAGACAAGAATTTTCACCATAGACCCATTGGGATTAAGATTAGATACTTGTGAAGTCACCAAAGGGGATGTGAACACCACTTATGTTTATGTAGATATTGAAACTGATAATTGAATTAAAGTATTAATTTTTTCCATGAAGGATGTAGCAAGAGTTATACCATCTAAGGATCCATCATTGGATGTGGATGCACTAGCCTTAACATGTTTATTGATTTCTTAGTGTGTAACATGTAAGAATACACTACCTAATTATTTATATTTAGATGATTTATTAAAGCTTATTTATCTTCCATTTCAAAACAATATTTCTTAACATTTTCCATATTTGATTAATGCAAATAAAGGTGCCAATAGAAATGGAAAAAATTTGATCTACAAATTACTAAAATCTGAAACCTTAGAAGATGAAAAACCATAGAGAAAGCTAGCAGTTGCATGAGAAGACTCAGAGGTCAAGTTAACCAGATGTTTAACCCTTTTTTATGTTTAGGATGAGGGTTAAAGGTTATAATAAGGATGAATATAACTATTCTAAAGCATGACAATTAATTGAAAACATGGATAAATAAATAGTTTGAATTAAAATGTTGAGTTATGCTAAATATAAAAAATACATTTGAAATATTAATTTGATTACATAAACACTAGGAAGAGATAATAATTATCATATATACAAATGCATAGGCAGATCTGAGATATGGATACATGGAAATAGGTAGGAACAAGATTAATATCCAATCATCAGATTCTGGAAATATTAGTTTTGGAGGCTTATGTCTACCTTGGGACACTTGCATCAAGGTAGGTGTTTTGACATCAATGGAATTATCTGGTATATAATACTCATTGTATTTCAAAGTGATCACTTATATATTTTAATGTTTTATATCCCATTTCTATTGATATGTCTTTTATGACCCCTTTTTACTAATATGTTTTATTTATGTTCATAAGTTGTAGATGATTATTAATGGATCAAACCCTATATCTCCACCTTAGTTATTTTTACCTTACCAAAAATGGGTTAGTGGACTCATAAATTTGAGCTAACCTCAAGGACCCCTTTATCAATGATCACTACCTACATATCCACTACTCTAAAGAGGGCCTCATATAGATGTAGTTATCCCTAAGTGTTGACTTGTTTGTGCACAAGGGTGAAATGTTGTATATAAAAGGGTATGTAATGATCTAACTAATAACTTGACAAATATTACTCATGTTTTTATCTTTGAATGTTTCAAACCTATAATATGACTATTCTTATGATTGATATAGGAATAATGAAAAATAAGGCAATTTTGAATACTTGAAAGGTTTTTATAGATGTGTTTTTGGTAATATTTTGAATATCACTTGGTGATAATGAATGGTATTTATTTTGTATTTATAACACTCCTTTTTAAAATATCTCATGGAATCATTAAATAAAACAAATGGACCAACCCATAGAATTTAAAATATTAACTAATTAGATGAATTTTGAGGTAAAAATACTATATAATAATTTGGACACTTGCGTTAATACAAGTGTCCCTATGTGGGATACAAGTGTCTAGCATACTAGGAAGATACTAAGGATCTAAAACTGATAATGAATTATATATATCAAGTTTTAAGATTTTTTTGATATATAAAAGATTTGGATCATCATAATTATATGGTCAGACCATAAGATAAATAATTATGCACAGTGAGATGGTGAATGCAAGCCTTTTATAAGTAGAAAGGTCTAAAACTGAAGGGTAGAGCCTTGATAGGTATTTTTCAAGTATACAAGACTGAGATATTATATAAATCAAATTTTATATACACATAATATTTTTAAACTTTATCATCTAATAATGTTTTATCTCTTGCAAGAACCTATCAAGTTTTAATCTCTTTGAGTGTACACCTTAAAAGGTGCATTAGGAAAGGGGTGGGAAAACCATTAGTGCTTCACAATAATATTAGTTGACTCTATTATACCTAAACCCATTACAAATCTTGCTTATCCAACTCCTTAAGTAATTACCCTTTCAAAATAGCCCTTAACTAAGTAAACACTCATTTTTTCTACAAATTTATCCTGGTCAACCATGTCACCTATTTTTATACTTGATCGACCTTAATGTGAAACTTATAGCACATTTTACGGAACTAAGTCAACATGGCTGACTTAGTTTAGGGCCTAATGGTAAATTTTATAAAATGGAGTCATCCTATCTAATTTTTTTAGATAAAAATACAAAAGGGATAGGACCTATCCATTTCTATAAATGTGACCTTCATATCAATCAAATAGGGAAGAAAATTCATTTTATTAGAATTAGCTATAGGATGTAATGAATCAAAAAGAAAACATAAACAAGAGATAAAATAAAAATAGTAATAAATAATAATTATATATCAAAGACAATAATAGAAATGAATAAATAACTCAAATATGATGAGTTGCTCTGATAATTTAATATTAATTTGATATAGAATACACAAATAGCCATTGCTTATATAAAGCAAGGATAAAGATCAGGGAACTTACACAACACGTGTAGTTCAACTGATATCTGATTACAAGAATAGTGGAGTGTAACTCCATAATAACAAGAGAGGCTTCAAACTTGTGTAAATGATCAACACAAGTTGACTACTAGTTAAGCAATCTTATCCTATCTTACCCTGAATAGTGGAGTAGAACTCCATTGTAACAAGATAGGTGTCCAAGTTGACTACTAGCTAAGCAAGATTATCTTATCTGGTAAAAATTATTAATCAATGTGATAAACTAATTACAAAAAGTAATTAGTGTACTAATCTAAATAATCAATATAATTAAATGCAATAAAGTAAATAAATGCACCAACCCCCTCCCATAAGTGAAGCTTAGGTAGGGCTATGTAGATAAGAGTCATGGAAATGTGTAACCATATTAGGTACTCTATATAAATAGATGAGGAAAGGAGAAAACCTAAAGGAAAAAAACTCCTCAAAATTAAGGTCTATGAAACCCCCCTTGAAGAACTGATGTCCCCTGAAGAACTCATGTCCCACACCCCCAAAAGAGATCACAAGTGAAGACACTTGATCTCAGTGAAAGGTTTAGTGAAAATATATACAATCTACTCCTCCATAGGATAATATTAAAAATCAATGATCTCTACCTAAATTATCTCCCTGATAAACTACATATGGATAGTGATATATAAACTGGTTCATAAAGTGCACTATCTAGATCCCTGATAAAGTGCATTATCTATGATGAACTACATTCTTCGAGATCTATATAGTGCTCTAGTTGTCATGGTAGATGACAGACGGATTTTTAAATGGAACATCAAGCTCAGTGAGAATATTCTAAATCCAAATAGCCTCATTAGTGGCATTAATAGTGCCATGATACTCAGCCTCTATAGATGAAAGAGGAATAGCATGTTGATTCTTTCTCTACCAATAAATGGGGTTAGATTCAAAGTGAAATCTATAAATAAAAGTGGACAAATGATCATCATAATCACCAGCCCAATCAAAATCTATGTATCCCACCAAGTCTAAACTTGTACCTATTGTATAGTGAATCTTGTATCTAATAGTGCCTTGAATGTAGCTCAAAATATGTTTGGCATCTCTCTAATGAAGTTTATGTGGTGTATGTATAAAGCGTGAAACCATGCCAACTACATATAAAATGTTGGGACATGTATGAATCAGATAGATGAGGCTACCTACAAGTTGGTAATATAATATGGCATCAACTAAGGGAGTGGAAAAATAAACCGTAATTCTAACTCTAGATAAGAAAGGAGTCAGTGCAGGCCTAAAATTAGCCATGTGAAACCAACATAACAAGTCCATGGCATACTTGGGCTATGAAATTATAATCCTAAAAGAAGACTATGTTATCTGAATCTTGAGAAAATAGTGTAATATGCCCATGTCTACCATTAAAAACATGTCATGAAGTGTAGTCTTAACATTATTAATGATGGATGTTGTGTTCCCTATAACAATGAGATCATCAACATAGAGCACTAAGTACAATAGTGAATCCTCCTACCATAGAATATAGACATTTGGATCTGAGTGGCATCTCGGTAACCCGATTGAAAGAATAAATGTGTCCATCTTTAAATATGAAGCCTTGGGGGATTATTTCATACCATAGAGAGACTTCTATAAGTGGCACACCAATGAAGAATCCTAAATGAACCCATGTGGTTGCTCCATATATATCTCCTCATGAATATCTTTATGAATAAATGTGATCTTCACATCCATCTGATGTATAACCCAACCATGAGCTGCACCAATAGCTAGTATCAATTGAATGGAATTCATCTTAGTAACAGGCACAAAGGTTGTTGTATAGTCAATGCCTTCCACTTGGAAAAAACATTTGGCCACTAAGTGTGCTTTATACTTATCAATATTTCCATCCACTACAAACTTAGTCTGATATATCCACCTACATCATACTAATTTTCTTCCCTTAGGAAGAGGAAAAAGGTCCCAAGTGTTGTTCCTAATCAATGAGTCATACTCTTCTTCCATTATTGAATCCCACTCAACTGTCCCTGTGGCCTCTTAAGAAAATGTGGATCAAAAGTTGTGGTAATGTAGGAATGTGGAAGATCATGTTGTGACTATGTTCTCCTTATATTTAATGGATCCCTAACAAGAGGGTTTGCATCCTCCAAACTCTATATATCCTATAAAGGCATCAATGGGTGAGGATCTGGAGGAGGAACTAGAATCTAACTTACTAAACCTAGCTAGGGAGGTATTACCTCACCATCCCTGTGAGTAGATTAAATAAGAGTATCATCATCACTACTATCTGATTATTCTAAGGAAGAAGAATGAGAAATGTTAGAAGATAAGTCTAAAATACATTCTTTAAATTAAACACTTCTCACTATAATAAGCTCATGTAAATATGGATCAATGAGTCGATATCCCTTAACACAATCAAGATATCCCACAAATATGCAAGTTTGGCTTTGTTGTTTTAAAGCATGGCACTTGTATGAAGGTATGTGAGCCCATGCAAGACTGTTGAAGACTCTAAAATGATGTACTTTTGTCTTCTTATTGCAACAAAATTTAAGATGTGTTATCCCTTTTAAATCTTTGTCAGGAACTCTATTCTTTATATATTCAGCATAATTAATTTCTTCTACCCAGTACTTAGGTACTAATGATTTAGCATGAATCATATAACTTTCCATATCTTTTAGGAATCTATTCTTCCTCTTTGTTATACCATTATGTTGAGGTGTGCATGCAACTGAATGCTAAATATCAATTCCTTCAAGAGCATAAAATTATTCAAACTTGTTCACATATTTCCTTTTATTATCTATGTGGAGGATCTTGACATACTTCCTAGATTGTTTCTTTACTAGAGCTTTGAACTCTATAAATCTATCAAATAATTCACTCTTGAGTTTTATAAAATAAACCCAAGTATATCTAGAATAGTCATCAATAAAAGTGAGAACATAATAGGTTTTATTAAAAGACAAAGTCAGTAATGGACTTGTTAAATCACTATAAACAAGTTCAAGGACTTGTGTATCCCTACAAGCCTTCCCTTTATCAAACTTATCTTCTTGATGTTTGCCTAAGGCACAACCATGACATACACCCCTTGAAAATTGAATCTATGGAAGAATTATAACCATCTCCTACTGACTAAGCTAATGTAAATAATGGTAGTTTAGATGACCAAACCACTCATGCCATATCTTGATCACTAAATCAGTGTGTGAGAGCAAAGTTGTAGAGAAATACTAAGGCACAAAAGGGGAGAATGAATAAATCCAAGTTTGATTGTCATCTTTTCCCACTTTAACTAAGGCATTATCTTCTAATTTTTTAATTGATACAAAATCAGGTGTGAACTCAACTTTCCTACTAGTATTAAATTGAGTGATTTGGTAGATGAAGAGAAGGTTAGTTGATAACTCTGACACATATAAAACATTCTTAAATACACCACTATCAACATCAACCATACCTTTTTCTATGATATCTACCTTAGAATCATCACCTATGAGAATATGAGGGAAGGAAATTGGTTCTAATCTAAAAAATTAGTCTTGATTAGAACCCATATAGTGTGAAACACCTGAGTCAAGTACCCATGACTTGGGAGAATTTGCTAGTGCAACTAGTGCCAAAGCTTTTCCTTTCCCTAAATTTGAATGAGTGTAAGAATAATTTGAAGAGGATTTATTGATGTTATTCTTCTTGAGAATACCCTTAAGGTCATCAATCTCTTTCTTCCAGCAATCTTGTTCACTATGAAACCCCTTTTTGCAATAAGCACAAGGAGTGCTAGTCCTTTTTTATGAATCCCCTTTCTTATTAGAGGATTTATAATCTTCTTGTGAGAAATATTTTTGCCCTTTATTCTTATCTTTTTGTTACTTATTCTAATTATTCTACTTCTTTTTACCTAAACCTGTATTTGATGTTAATGTTGAAACTTGCTTATGTTGAGGTTGACTTGCAACTAGAGCTTGAGATTTGGATGACTTGATTAGACCTGTAGCTATTAACTTTTCTTCATCATCCATTATAATCTCAAATAATACCTCAAAAGTGGGCATTTGATATGTTGTGCCTAATGTGAGCCTATGAGTATGAAAGCTAGAGACAAATGATGAATATTCAGGACCTAATTTGTGTAAGGCATTAAAAATCAATTGAATATCATTTTTATCAATTTTATATTTAGAAAGTTGTGCTCTAATATTTATGACTTTAGTGATGTAGTCTTGTATTGTAGCATAACTTGTATTGTAGAACCTCATCTATTTTTTTTTTAAATGATGCTATTTTATCCCAAGCATCTTTTGGATTTGTAAATTTGTCAAGATGGAAATTCAAATCTAAATACATGTAAGACTGAATGCATCCAATAACCTTAGTAGTTTCAAAGAGAAAGTGTTGTAACTCTTTTGCATCAGGAGGTGGAGTAAAAAATGTTGTTATATAAGGCATATATCCTAACATCATCAATGCATTCCAAGCATTTTGTTTCCATTTTTTTAGTTGCATGTTATTAATATTTGGAACTTAGGATTCCCTATGATGTCTTTAAAAATACATCATCATAAAGCAAAAATCAAAGTATAGAACACACCATAAAACCCCCCTAAATTACTTAGTTTTATCCCACCCAACAAGTATTTGTTGGCACTTTATAATGGAGTGCATTTACAAGGCTGGATTATAGTTCTAGTTTATAAAAAGCTCAATTTGGATATCTAGTCTAAAAGTACAAAAAATATGCAATTTATTACAAAAAATTATATACCAATGTGTTATGCTCAAAAAAATATTAACTTTCAGAAAAAATGGGAACTCAATAAGAGGTCGTATGTGAAATTTATGAGCCTCTGAAGTTGCAAAAATGAGGGCGGGTAAGAGTTACTATTGAAAAACCTAAATTTTGGAAAAATATAGAAAAAACTAAAAAAAACTAAAACTATAGAAGTGAAGATCACAAAATTTTAAGTTATTTCAAAATAAAATTGCTCAAAAATACATCTTGGTGTTTAAATGGTGGGCTCATGAAGTTACCTTATCAATTATGCCTGCTAATCTGTGAGGCCTACTCAAATTTTATTTTATTTTTTGCCCAGCATAGTCTATACAGCTATACCTGGGAGCAAAAAAAATTGCCTTTCAGGTGACTGTGTCCAAATTGGAAAAAAATTATATGGATCTGTAGGTTTTGACACCTTTCGAACATAAATGTGATGTCTATTTTGCTCAAAAATGCTTTGATTTTTAGGTACCTACCAGATTTGGGTGTTATGATTTTGGATCAAACCCTTACCAATTTCACCTTTTATGCCCAATCTAGACAAAATTGTAAACAATTTTGACTATCTCATGTACTCTGAACTCAATGGTGAGCTCAAAAATTCTCCACAAATCTCTAATTTGTGCCTGTATAAAAAATCAAAAAATTGATCCTATATCTAAATATTTTTCTCTTGAATATTTATCAATCTACAAATTCAAAATAGCTCTGGTACCATGTTAGAATTAGCTGCAAGATCTAATGAATCTAACAGAAAGCATAAACAAGAGATAAAATAGTAATAAACAATAACTGTATGTCTAAAACAATAACAAAAATTAATAAATAACTCAAATATGATGAATTACTCTAATAATTCAATATTAATCTAATATAGAATACACAAATATCCATTACTTATATAGAGTTAGGCATGCAAGATAAAGATCAAGAAACTCATACAACACGTGTAGTTCAACTAATATCTGACTATAAGAATAGTGGAGTGCAACTCCACAATAACAAGATAGGTTTCAAACTTATGCAAATGATCAATACAAGTTGACTACTAGTTAAGTAATCTTATCCCATCTTACCCTAAATAGTGGAGTGGAACTCTACTGTAATAAGATAGATGTCCAAGTTGACTACTAGCTAAGTAAACTTATCCTATTTGGTACAAATTATTAATCAATGTAATAAACTAATTATAATAAGTAATTAGTACACCAATCTAAATAATAAATACAAGTAAATGCAATAAAACAAATAAATGCACCAACATATTTTTGCATTATTACAACTCATAATTCTGATAGAACTACATTTGAATGAGTCATTGCTTAGGGTTTGCCTTAAAGGGAAGATAAATTGCCTTATGAGAATTTTCAGATGCAAGGTAGGATTATTTTAGCCTAGTGTTAATTTCTATAGTGTGATCTTTATAAAGCCAAAAAAATAACTTATAAAGCACCATTGGCCAAGGGGATATTAAGACTCGACAGGTTCGCTCAAAGGTAAGTATCTCTAAATTTTCATATTTCAATTAATAGATAGATATTTCATAAGGTAATAGGTTTTGAATTTATAACTCCTTACTTATATTAACTTTGTACTTAAACTTAGTATAGTTATAGGGTTTTATTTACTTAGCATTTTCCAATATAGGTGATCTAGGCCTCTCATTTTCCTACCATGATCCCTTTATTTTTTATTGGTTTAAACATTCCCATTTGTGTTATATTCATTGATAATAATAGATTAGCTTTTATTTCATGTATTTAAAATTAGCTAGTTCTATAGCATAATAATAGTTTCCTAGAGGCTTTGAAACCCTCTCCTTTGGTGTTGTGTGATAAGTGTTCCCTTAGTTAGGTTTAGTTGATCTAATTTTTTCATGCTCTCGGTATAAAAAGTATTATAATGGATGTTAGTTGATTACTTAATCCAATTTTAGATTTATTAATTAGGATAAGTTATAGATCTATCTTAATTTTTTACATACATTCTAGTGAACCCAACGTGAATCTAGCCTTCACATCTTTAATTTTTAATTTATATTCAATTAGGTCACATTGATTGACCTAGTCTTTTATTGTAGATCTAGGATCTATAGTCAACTAGGTCATGTAGGTCAATAAATTTGTATCCTCTGTATGAAGGTTTCAGTCATAGCTAACAATATTGAGTTGCTCAATCTTATTAATTTTCTACATTCTTTGGCCTCTTGTCCAACTAACAAGATCAAATTAATCGATCATCTCATTTTCCTACAACTTTCAATTTTTTTTCCAGATAACAAGATCAATTTGGATGATCATATTCATTCTTTGAAAAAATTAGTCTCCAGTCCAACTATCAAAGTCAAGCTAGCCTATCTTATATAACTTTTACATTTTTCAGCATCCAACTAAGTTGAATAAGTTGAATTTATCTAGGTTTATTCTAACCGACTTAGTAATTTAATTTTGTCAATTTTATTAGCTTCATGTTCTTAATTTTTAGTAAAATTATTCAATACTTCATATTTTTATTTTGTGATTTTTAATTTTTTAGTTCTACAAAAAACTATATCACACAGTCAACTAAGTCGACCTGGCTGACTTAGTTTTGTGCATGTCTACTTTACCAAATAAACTAAGTTAGACCTAGATGAATTTGTTTGTTTTAGGCCTACTTTCACAATAGACTAGATCAGCCTATCCAACTTTGTTTTGTTATATTTTTCAACTAGATTAGTCTAGCCAACCTTCTTTTGTATGTTTCTTTTTCAAAATAATCAAGGCAATTCACTTTCCTTTCATAGTAATTGATTTTACATTTACTTTGAAAAGAGTTGGTTGCCTATTTATTTACTCTCTAAAATTGCAAATTGATTTTTTTCACATTATTTTTGCCTTTGTTTTTACTTTGTATTGATTTTCTTGAAAACTATATACCGATAGTTTTAAAAATATTTAGCTATTATCATGAAGGGCTACGTGATACTCTATTTACGGTCATTGTCTATCATTTACCTATATCATGGTGTGAGAGGATTTTCCCAATACTCATAGCCATAGTATAGGGATAAACATAATTTTAGATTTCATGAACTTCATGGTATTTTAAAAATGCTTAGGATTTCTCTTTGTATTGAACCTTAGGAATCTAGCCATCTGCTTGATCTTGTGGTGCATTGGTTAGCAGTTAGTACCAAAAATTTACTTCTAACTTATCCTTAAAACTGGGTTTAGTGGGCTACAAGTGAGGTCTAATCCTCTATAGTTAGCACTCTGAAATATTAGGTTGTCATTATTTAATAAACAAACAAGTATCCTTGGGAGCCTACAAATCAAACAAATACTTTTAGTATATCTTCTTCATGTTCTTTTTAAATGGCTAGTTAAACAGTTAATTAATTGTACACTTTCATTTCTACTTTTTGCTTACTTCTCTGTTTTATAATTTATATTTTTTTGAACAACATTGACATAATTATGTGTTATGTGACTCAACTAGATCAACCAATGTTAACCTAGTTAATTGTGCTTGAATAGATTAAGTCAACCAAATGGATTCAATTTGTATATTCTACTTATTTACTTATGTCTACAAACAACATCATCCATATTGTAATCAAAAAAATCCAGATTACACTCAGTCAACCAGCTTGACTCAGTTCATTTTTTAGCCTACTATTTATACATGTCTATCAAACTATGTCGACCAAATAGACTTAATTAATTTCTAGAATATCATTTTCCCCTTTTTCCAAACTTAGTTGACCAGCTCAACTCAATTCATTTCTATATTTCTAACTTTTAGTGCTTTTCAAACTAAGTCGACCAACTACACTCAGTTTATTTATAGACTGATAAATTTTATTGACTATCAAAATAAGTCAACCACCTCAACTTAGTTCATTTTATAGCCTATTATTTCTACCAATCTATAAAATTAAGTCGACCATCTTGACTCATCTCATTTCCAAACTGTATTTTTTTCCTTTTTGCCAAACTAAGTTGACCAACTTTTCTTAGTTCATTTCTAAAATACCAACTTTTAGTGCCTATCAAACTAAGTTGACCATCTTGAATCGGTTCATTTCCAAACTGATAATTTTTCCTATGTATCAATCTAAGTCAACTGGCTCAACTCGATTCATTTATAGACTGATAATTTTTATTGCCTATCAAAATAAGTTGACCATCTTAACTTAGTAGGTTTTTAGACTATTATTTTTCCTGTTTATCTAACCTATCTAGATTTGTAGACCCTATAGGTGGGTGACTGTGTTATTTTTATTGTTTTATCCTACTTCTTAGCTAACATCATGAAATCACCCATTAAGATCTTCCTTAACAATCTCAACCCATTCTAAATTTACATGGGTGATTGTTTCTAACTTACCTTAGCCATCCAAGAGGATAATCCCTCGTGGTGCAACTACTCACGACCATCACCTAGGTCAATAGAATGCAACATGGTCTACATCAGTCAAATATATGATCTATATGATCCTAAATTAAATGTTACTCTATCCAAACATCCATAATTTACCAATTGAGTAATTGATACCATCATAGGGAACCTTCCTATAGGGAATATTCCTTATACTAACACTAGCATTCTACTTCTTATGATTAGTCATCAAAATCCAACTATTATTATAACTCAAATGGTTCAAAAAATGAATATTATGAAAACATATAATAATATCCAAATATTCCAAATGCAAAATCATATCTTACAAATGGCATTTCAAACCCCTATCTCCATGTCGTAAAACAATCAAAATTTGGTTTACATTCCTCTTAGATATGCCAATGGGAATATCATCCCTCAACCTTTCATGCATAATAAAATGATTCAACATCTTCAAAATGAACCTTTAGATTCATTCATCATATCCATATATGTTGTAAATATCTCTCCAACCATTAATTATGATGGAACTAGAGACCCTGCTATCCTCTTTAAATCATTTGGTAACCTCTATAAGGAATGGGTCTAAACAAATGCTTTTGATACCACTAAACTTCTTGTTAAAACTCTTATAGGAGATGCTTAAGAGTGGTATAATCAACTTCCCCAACATTCCATATGAAAACTAGAGGATATTTTAAATACTTTAATTAAATAATCTCAACAAAATGATCTTCCTAAAAAATTTCTTAGTCACTTCATCAATGTTAAGCAATTACTAACTAAATCTGATCATACGTTTATTAAAATATGTAAATCATTAGCTCATAAGACTAAACATAACATGAGTAATGATAATATTTTAAAACTTTTTGTTATTTCCCTTAAATCCTCTCTTCAATATAAGGTGAGAATATTTTCTCCCCAAACCTTAGAAGAGGCTTTTAATAAAGCTAAAAGACAAGACTTCCTTATGAATCAATTTGAACCATCTCATAGTTCAAACAAGGAATCTTTTCAAAATTCAACTAACATAATAACTAGTACAAATAATCAATCTAAATATCCTCTGAAAAAATGGGATAGATAAAATTAGATATGCAATCTCCCTCCTAACCACCCTTAATGCTCTCTAAAATGAAGAAACTACT